>JAYXIM010032079.1:0-188334 GCA_037575425.1 Anastrepha fraterculus
TCTTAAAGAACGACCATTTTCATATGAAGTTTCAGTAATTTAAAAGCGCTGTTCTATCATGTAAAATTGTATTTCTGTCTACTTGACAAAGATGACAAAAAAAAAAAGAACGAATCGTCTAGGAATTATTCACTACTGACACGTAGGCGCCACTTTTGAAAGACCCTTTATGTATAAGTACATACGTATTAATGGAATGAATATCGTGCGCTGCAATGAATAAATTTGAATTTTCTTATCTTTTGACTGAGACTTAATATAATATTTTTATATCCAAGGGTATTATAATGTTGTTCACATAACGGTGGCATGTAACAGCATGCAGGAATTGAGATAGATAAAGATATATGTATGTATGTTTATATATCAAAATGTTCAGAATGATGGAAAGAGGCGATTTTGTCATCTGTCCTTGTGAACAATAACTGCAGCGAAAAGTTATATATTTCAATGAAACTTGGCAGTACCATGCCCATTTATGGGTAAATGCGCGTATCTCGTTGACGATTTAATAAAACTTGCTTAATCTTGGTACACAAATTGTTCCCCACTAGTTTTGTTTCTGATGTGAATATTATTGAGATCGGATAAAAACCACGTCCACCCTTTATATGCATAGTTTAAGAATCCGTCCGTCCATCTGCAGCTACAAGCCGTAACTATCATTGTCTACGAGTTTGTTTAATTCTAAAAATGAGCAGCCAGACCAAATTAAGTTTTATTACATAGAAAGTGTTCTGAGATATAAAGATAGGAAGGCCGATCTTGCTATTGTATTATTGTTCTTATTCTTGTAAGCAGATTTACTTTAAAGCCATGGGAAATTATGAAGCATCTGTAGCTACTATGGCGGCCGCCTTAGCTGAGCCGACTTGTGTGTGGCTATTTATGGTGAGTTCTGGTTCGATACCTAACGGGGACATGAAGCATTCAATTATGGGAAAAAAAATTTCGAATGTCGGCATGCAATAAGGAAAGTCCAAGTGCATTTCTGCTGTGAAAAGCTTCTCATAGAAACCGTGTACCGTTCAGAGGCGGCATAAAGCTGTAGATTCTCACAAATTGGAGGAGAGTCGGCTTAACACCTAACAATTATTTAATATGTATTGAGTGTTTTTTAAGTTGCATGAAAACTATCGATTTTAATAACTGAGAATTGCATACTGTGTTGACATTTCTGTTCAGTAAGATTTGGCAAGTCATCATAAATCAAGCGTCAGAACAATGCTTCCAAATTGTGAAAATTTATTTTTAAATTTTTGTGGCTTTCGTCTTTCGAATATGTGGAAAATATTACTTAAGGATATTGGCTTGCGTGTCTATGAAATACAGTATGGACAGGAGTTGAAGCCAAATGACCATCATTTGCGTCGCATTTTCGCTGATTGCGCTTATTAAGGTTATTATTCAGGTTTATTGGAAAAAACAGTCGAAAATTGGACTGGGACGGACATATGCCGAATATCATATTCAAAAAATAAATGCCATGAAATTATCTACCAGATTATAATAAAACAAATTCATTCCAAAAATATTTCTGTTTCGTATTATCATTTTAAGTTCTTAAGATCTTAAAAAACACCCGAGATATATTGTGTAGTGCGTATTTAGACAAAACTGGTACCGTAAAGTTTTATGTGAATACTGCCATGAAGCTGTGTATACAAATACTCCCTTCTCTAAGGTTTATGATTCTAAAGGTTTCAGTGGGTTCTGATTTCCAAAAAATCTAATTTGTTTTCTTTCGCACTTGTCAGCTCTTAAAGGGAACTCGATAAGCAATGTGCAATAAGCACTCAAAGCATCGTATTCATGAATGTAAGAAAGATACATAAATTTATGAGTATAACTATAAGAATTTGGCACTTTTGAAAACTCAAAGGTATTAATCTTAGTTTTCAATCTATACACCAATTATATTAGTAGTGTAATTCATTTAATAAGACACTCAAAATTTGCGCGTTTTGGGCTTTCATGTGTCATATATCATTTTCTAAATTCTCAATTTGTTGTGCTATTTGATTATTTCATAAGACACTTTCGCGGTTTTCTTTTGGACAAATAAATTTGATAGGTCGAAAACACAATGACTACCTGTATATGCCCTTGGAGCATATATAATATTATATGTTGTTGTTTTATATTCTATGTTGATAAATCAATCATTTTTTAAAACTTTATCAATACAACAAACATTACTTGCAATTATTTCATATCTAGATAATAATATGAACTCGTGTGCGTCTTCCTCATTGTTAATCCTTATATAACGCTTATACCGGATCCTATAAACATTTAAGTTTGAATATACAGTCTGTGTCAGAAAAAAAGGAACCGCGATTATTCATGAGGCATAAAAGATACAAATTTTAAATTTTTTTACATGAAAGCATGTACAAAACTACGAGTCGCAATTACTCAATCAGTCGTGTAGTCTTCATCGTTGGCGAGTATAGCCTGGCATCTTCTTCATGATTTGAACCAGTTTTTCTGCGTAGCTCGTCGACAACAGGACTAGATTTTGCGAACTTGACGCACGAGTTGCTTTAAATCATGGACTCGCCTTCCGTCAAGATGCGTTTTCATAATTCCGCACACATTTTTAATGGGATTGGCGTCTGGGGACTGGGAAGGCCATTCCTTTTTCTTGTTTTGTTGTTTCTCAATGTGTTCTTCTGAGAGAAGTGGTTTTGATGATGTGGGACGGTAGGATATGTTCGCCTCCTTCAGTCGACGTTCGATGGTGTTGATACTCACATCTATTCTCCTTTTAGCAAGTAGGCGTAGTCACAAAGAAGGGTCCCGCTTACACAGTTAGTACTTCTCACTCATTTTTGTTTGGTTGCGCTTACGGGAAATTTTCGAACGACACTAACCTGAGTTAGCACTGGCGTCCTAGCCCTTTAGTGAGAGCACTATGCAGCAAAAAGCAGAACGAAATATATCTTGAAGTCACAAGAAAAAACCGGATCTTTTCTTCTGACACAGGCTCTATATTAGGCCGGGTCGATTTGTGGGGAGGCAAAAAAATCGCCCATTGCTTTGTGAAAATCATATTCTAGGGATCAAAATAAGAAACTTTGCCGAAGGAACCGTACCTCTACAACGAATTCTGATGTCCCCCAATTTGGGTCGAACTTTTAGTTTCTTTTGTGGGGAGGCAAAAAAATCGCCCATTGCTCTGTGAAAATCATATTCTAGGGATCAAAATAAGAAACTTTGCCGAAGGAACCATACCTCTAAAACGAATTCTGATGTCCCCCAATTTGGGTCGAACTTTTTAGTTTCTTTTCTGATGTAAAGACCAAAAATGGTGATATTTTGAAATGATTGTATGGAGAACCCCCCAGGAGAGTTCCAGGGGGTGTGCCACTGGCATGGGTGGATCGGCCGTCCAAAGTTAGTGGGGGTCGGTCATACATTTGGACTCGATTGGAGCACTCTAAATGGGTCAAAGTGGGATTTTTCGTTCGACCCAAATTGGGGGACATCAGAATTCGTTTTAGAGGTATGGTTCCTTCGGCAAAGTTTCTTATTTTGATCCCTAGAATACGATTTTCACAGAGCAATGAGCGATTTTTAAATCGACCCGCCCTACTGTATATACATCTTAGTGAATAAAATTATTTTGTGCATTTGAAAAAAAAACGAGTTATTGCAGAAAGTGAACAAAAATAGACAGTTTTTATTTATTATATAATATAAAAGAATAAACACATATTTTTGCATACATATATTTTTTATTTGTTTTATTAAAAATTACCACTTTTGTAAATTCAGATCAAAAATTCTTTTGTTTTTTTTTTGTAATGCGCGATTTATTTAATTTTATTTGAAAATTTATATTCTTATAGATCTCTACTATATATGTATGTATATTCTTAATTTTAAATTTGTTAATTTTAGCGTCTTCCTGGCGGCATACAATTTATTTTATATCGAAATTTTAGCATCATCGGCATGGTGATTAAAGACACCATTCAGTACTCCTCAAGTATTTGTGTTCAATTAAAACTACTAAACTCATAGATTAATTGTGGAGTACAATTACATTTAATTGGCTGCTTCGGCGTTTAAATTAGTTTAAATTGTTAGCTCAGCCTATTATTAATTTATTATATATATCAAAATAATTCTCGTCATTGTTTGAATGACTCGTTTCGTCGTTATTTCAACAATATGTTAGAACGAACGCAATTGTGTCAAAGGCCTGAATATTTTCTGGATTATTCGAATGGCTCACCACGAAAGGAGGTTGACGCCGTAGAGCGACAGTTTTTAAAATCTTTAGTTTCCCAACTTAATAGAAAATTTCTTTTTATATGTATTGTGTGTATTTATGATTATTTAACTATTTAATGCTACCCGTGTTTTAACTAAAATAACCAATAATCTACTTTTTAGCTTTCACAACCTACTTACGCGCTAGTTACGTGCCTTATCTCTCTCTGCTCGGCGATACGTGTCGATTTCAATACGAATAAGGGTCCCATTGTGCCACCAACGCCCCGCACCACAGTACGCCCATTGCAACCTTACCGTGAACCTGCAGCCGTTTGGGAGGATCAAAGCAATGACATACCGAATCCGAATCCATATACGTAAGTCATAAATGGAATCGAATAAATATAATAGAATAAAACATTTAATTGATTTTGTGGAAAGATATAATTTATTTGCAACCTACCTTGGTATATACCTATTAATTTTTGCTCGAGTTATTCTGCGCACGTACGTACGGAGAGACGAACAATTTCTCTCCTCTTTATGAGCATTTTGGTACATAAATTCTGACGTCAGGGCACATGCGGAGACGCCATCTTGTATTCTATTATTCTTGGCTACATACAATCGTTATGTGTACAAAATTGTAACAACCTTTGGTACCAGTACGCGGGTACAAAGAGGTAAGGTTCTAAGTCGCTTGATACAGACGTGCCAGTGGAAATGACATTTAAAGAAATCACGCGACTAGTATGAAATATGGCGACGTTCTTTCCAGAATAAAGCCCTCCACTTCAGTTAAAAGAAGTCAGTAAACATTTCACAAAATATTCTTTATTACGGGGTTTTTTTTGTAAAGAGCTTATGAACTTTAAATGATAATAAAAAAAGAAATAAATAATTGGCGCGTACACTTCTGTTAGGTGTTTGGCCGAGCTCCTCCTCCTATTTGTGGTGTGCGTGTTGATGTTGTTCCACAAATGGAGGGACCTACAGTTTCAAGCCGACTCCGAACGGCAGATATTTTTATGAGGAGCTTTTTCATGGCAGAAATACACTCGGAGGTTTGCCATTGCCTGCCGAGGGGCGACCGCTATTAGAAAAATGTTTTTATTAATTTTGCTTTCACCGAGGTTCGAACCAACGACCTCTCTGTGAATTCCGAATGGTGATCACGCACCAACCCATTCGGCTACGGCGGCCGCCGTAATACAAACCAGAAATATTGTTGGAACAAATTGTGTTTACTATAATCTGGTAGATAATTTCATAGCATTTATTTTTTTAAATGATATCCTACAAAGGTCCGCTACGAGTTACATGCTCAATTCGATTAATACAATTTTTAACTACTTCTTCCAATAAATCTGCATAATAAACATAAATGAGCTCAATCAATAAAAATGCGACGCAAACGATGGTCATTTGGCTTCAATTCTTGTATGCGCTGTATTTTATAGGCACGTCAGTCAAGAGAATAACGTAAAATTTTCCACATGGTCGCAGAACAAAGGCCAACAAGGTTAGAACGGCGACCAATCGACATTTCGGCATCTTCTTCAACACTTAGCTCTATGAATTTCGCGAGCAGATTTATTTTTTTAAGTAAATTTCCACAATTTGGAAGCGTTGTTCTGACGTTAAACGATTCATGACGACCTGCCAAATCTTACTGAACAGAAATGGCATCACAGTTTGCCATTTCCAGTTGTCAAAGCATAGTTAGCGATAGTTCTCATTCAGCTAGAAAACATCTGTGATCTAAAGGGACTACTAAGGCACTTGTTTATTTTTCGTGTAAGGGACCAATATACCTTACATACTTAGCCAAAAAGATGAAGATGTACTTCATTGCAATACAACTATCATTTGGCAACCAATTTAGGGCGATAATAAGTTCTACATATCGGAAGCTATTCATAACCCAAAAAAACTTATAAGGAAGCAAATATGGGTGCTATCTCGTCTTTTGAAAAAAAGTGTAGGGAAATCTGGTCCTTGAGGAATCTTAGAGGCAGAAGAGCGCTTTTTGTTGATGATATATCTACAGGCGAGCTGTTCCAGGTTAGCTCCTTAGCGATTTCGTTGCGATAGATGTTATTATGCCACGGCATGCAAACATGGTAACGTTGAGTTAAGTCCATGTCATACTCTCTGCACTGCTTTAAAAGGCTATTTGCTCCAAAGCGTTCAGGTAATAATAAATAAAGCCTTCTAGACCTTTCTAGTGTAAAATGAATCATTACTCCTTGCTCCCTCGTCAAATGTGTATATAAAACAGTCATGTCCGCACGCCCGCTCTTTCGAGAGACGCACTTTTTTTAGCCCCAGGTAACTCTGAGAAGTAGTTTCTTTGAAAACGAATGACATATATGACATTTCTTTCTGATAAAAAAATAAAATGAGAGGAACTTTTGTTTGCCGTCGTATCTTGATTATTCAGCAAAATTATCCTCTTCGCCAATAGCACGACAGTCCGTAACTGTTTCCTCTAGATTTCTCGATCCACTACTAAGCGCCACCAATTTTGTACGTTCATCCCTTTGAGGTTGTTGATGCATCTACCCATACTTTCATTGGTCTGGTCTGGCATTCTTTCTACGTGTCTAAGTCAACCTATTCGTTGGGCTTTTATGTATTTTATGATATTTTGCTCTTGGATGTGGTGCCCAAGTTCAGAGCTGTATCTAATACGAGTTGTATCCAGCCTGATTGGACTAAACATTTTCCATTTGAACGTTGCTATTTGTTTCATGGCATTCATCTTCAATACACTGCTCAACCATATGCCATGATTGGGCGTAAGAGAGCATGATACAGACGTAGTTTTTGGTTTCTATGCTGGACTTTGGACTTGAATAGCTTTATACGCGCGAATTTTGCCCTATTTGCCGCTCGTATCCTGTCTTGTATGGCAATTGTTGTGTCATCGTTGGCGCTAAGCACCACTCCAAGGTATTTAAATTCTTCTTTAGCTTCGAAACGGTCATTGCCAACAACAAGATCAGTTGGGTTGTTTTTTGATTTGGTCCGCAGCATATACTTGCTTTTGTCGTGGTTGATTTGTATTCTAACTTGCAAAGCCTTATTTTCTAGATCATTAAATGCTTCTTTTAGTGCTGTAACATCTCTTGTGATTATGACAATGTCATCTCCGTACGCACATACTAATATACAGCTGTTGAAAACGTCCTTCCGCAAGTTCAAATGACGAATTACTTCATTCGGCATTAAGTTGAAAACCAAGGATAACAGCGCGTCGCCTTGTTTAACTCCCCACATTATTTCAAATAAGGCTGGCAGGTCATTTTGAACAAACACTTTTCTCATTGCAAATCTATAAGTATAGATGGCTCTTAAATTTTTTATTTAGTCTATTTGACAAGTCAACGAATTCAAATATTCCAGTGAAGTATCCAGATATTTCCAAAAATTTACTTTTTTCAACTGCATTTTTATAAATCTTTGAACCGTTAAAGCATTCGTTAATTTAATTTACCACATTCTGTTTTCAGCTACATTTTACCGCCACCATCTCGTCCACGAACAACTGGCAATAACTTTGCCAACTTAGGGCAAAGGCCATTGCACTACCATGGCAACCTTTTGCTACCTTCCGATGTGAATGTATTCTTACAACAAGGCAATACAAATTCGGGAGGGGGCAGCTTGGCAGCAAAATACATACCAAACGTCGGAATTAGGTACACTGCTGTGGTGGCGCCATCAAGCAACAACAATCAGGTTAATCTTAACAACGGTGGCAACAATTACTTTGGCATCGACAACAAATTACATGGCAAATACAATGAAAAAACGAAAAAGTACAAAGCATACGAGAAAGTTAAATACGTGCCACAACGCTATGTAAGAATTTATTATTATGAATAGAGTTACTCTGTATTGTATTGTGGAACAAAGGGACACAGAAAAGCTTTGGCGAATGTGTTTATGTATGCGTATTGCTAAAATAGTTATTAAACACTCGTATGTATAATTTTACGCTTTAAATGTTTACACGCTAAAACTAATTTGTGATAATTTTAAGGAATTTAAATAAAAATCGCTACGCAAACAAAACATGAAATGTCGAAAAGTGTATATACATACTTCACAAATTCCAGTATATCATATTAAAACTATACATAAATCACAACACATACACGATTTTCTCAACACTCGCTTCTTTTGTCGCTCATTTATATGTTTTTATAGTGTAGTACTTGCAAGCATCCTCTCATTTTCTCATGTCATACCTTTTCATTACAGTATCCACTCCTTGAATTGACACCACCTATCGATAAACCTTACACATCCGTATTTAATCAAGATCAGTTGATACGCACCCAACAGTTGCCCCACCTTGACGCACCACCTGCTTTTCGACCATTCAACAATGAAGCAGCCAAAGGAACTGGCGAGAGGTTAGCCACACCAGCCGCTGAAACAAATAATCGCAACCACTAACTTAATTACCAGCTCAAACGCCGGCCAAACGAAGTTGGCGCATGAAAAAGATCAAGTGTTGACTAAAAGCAAGTCCAGCTTAGCCAAAATTCCACTGAAGTTACCAAATGCATTACCTACTCCTCCGGTGGGCCATGGTGCTAATGCGACCGTTACTGTGAAGAGCAGGTGAATGTTCATCTGACACCTGACATCTCAGCTGTGCCGAAGTTGCAATTGCCGGTTTGTCAGCAGCCCAAGTAGAAAATCGTATTTACGAACTGTTTTAACCTGAAGAAATGTACCTCACATCTAAAGATTTTCGACACACAAATTGATGGCTTACTGTGTTTTTTTGTGTTTATATGTATGTATTTATACTTGATCGCTTTAAAATTTCTGCTACTTTCAACGAGCTCTGAGACTACGGCACTCAGTGAGACTAACCTAATAACTACCTGTTCATATGAGTAGCTGTCCCTTAAGGGCGAATAAATTTCTTTGTACTTTGCAGGTGCTTTGCCATAAATTGTAAAAATAATAAACAAATGTTTTTAAAAGTAAATGTCTTTATATGGAAAAGCATAATAGTAACAGTATTTATATACATACATACATATGTTATATGTGAAACTACGATGCTTGTTTTGTAATCATATCCGTTTTATGCTGCTGAAGATAAAAAAGAATATAAGAATTAAATGTAAATAAATAGCGTATAATAAATGAATCGAATGATAAATCTGAATAAACATATATGTAGTATATTTACAACCATTTGGCGCCTTTTTAATGCAATAATTGATTGAATTGTATAAGATTTTTATGTGAATTGTGAGAATGCAACTCTGGGTAAGTAATAAAAACGTTTTTACTTCACATTCTTTGTACCGCTTTCAGTGTTACATCTCCTATGTCTATAAGTATTTATCGTCATATCGACGTCATCCTCAATAGTTCATCAGTCGATTTTATCCACTGTTAGAGAATAGAGAAGATTGTCCATATCGTGGTAGCTCAACTTGACTCCAGTGAGTTTGATGGAATGTGCAGTTGAGCAAACTTAAAAAAACATTTTCTTGCTTACAAACAACTTTTTGCTTTATATTATGTAATGGGCGAATATAAACCCCTCTTTCCTTCCTTTATATTATTCTTCCTAAAAAAACGTCCCTAAATTGGCACTGTTCTTTGCGCCCTCACACATATCAATTTCGAAAAGGCACAGCTTGCTCTATCATTCTTGCTCTATCCTTAATATCTAAAACTGAAGTTTATATGTATGTATATATATGGAACTCTCTTATTGTTATGATGAGAGTGCCCCGTGATCTCATTGGACAGACAAAAAAACTGTGTCAGGGTGCGATGAACAGCCGAGCATGCAAAAATAGTTACATATGGGCTTCATATTTTCATATCGGAAAATTTACTTAAAAGACGATTTGGAAATTTTGTTGTTGTATTGGTAATATTAGGAAGGAACAATACCAAATACTTATTATATAATCTAAATGAATAATAATTCATACGGTACGCGTTTTTTATTTATTTTAATCCACTAAAATTGACAGACCTGCATTTTTCGTGGAATTAATGGAAAACGTCAAAAGAAATAGATATTTTGATAGCGCTCTCTCGGAACTCAAAGTTGT
Organism: Anastrepha fraterculus; assembly: GCA_037575425.1. Taxonomy (NCBI): domain Eukaryota; kingdom Metazoa; phylum Arthropoda; class Insecta; order Diptera; family Tephritidae; genus Anastrepha; species Anastrepha fraterculus. Next base: position 10,326 of record JAYXIM010032079.1, read on the forward strand.
ACATCATATTATCTTTGCTATAACTGTTAATGCTTTCCATCCCAATCAAAATGCTTTTCTGAATAGGTTTTTGTAAGCAAATCGAATGGGCTATTTTTTTTTCAGAGTTCTGCAGAGATTAAAAATGTTTCCCAACCATAATTATCTATGAGATTTTCGGAGAATATATATATACATATATAATTGGTGCGTACACCCTTTTTGGGTGTTTGGCCGAGCTCCTCCTCCTATTTGTGATGTGCGTCTTGGTGTTGTTCCACAAATGGAGGGACCTACAGTTTCAAGCCGACTCCGAACGGCAGATATTTTTATGAGGAGCTTTTCGGAGAATACAAACAGCAAAATTTCTTTTGCTTTATCACAATATGCCTTTAATGAATCCTTAGAGTCTTTCCCACATCTCAGCATCGTCACGTATTGTTGTGATAAATCTCACCTTCACTTTAAGTTTAGGAAACGTTTTCAAATATAATTTTTTAAGTTATGCCGTCTTATATTTTATTAAAGAATCGCGTATCAGCGATATGAATGTAATTTTTGATCCAAAATTCCAATTTCTGATTCATTTAAATTATATAATTTTTAAGTCATATTCTACACTAGCTCTTATTCGATGCTTTGGTTCAGATTTTACTGATCCATATACGCTAAAGTTACTATTGGACCGCATCAATTTTGCTATGTTAATCAACTTTAACGAATTCAAAATAAGTTTCTTCGTTTCGCTCTTAGATTGCTTAATTTGTGTGATTCAATTCCTTTGTATGTTTTAAGATGAGCCTTAATACATTTTTGGTCGTTACAAAATAGAAGGAGTACATTTATTTTTACATTCCACACAAAAATTTGTGGAGTAATGACTTATTCTTTCTGAAGCGGGTTAGAACGCGTTGAGTCTCGATATTTAGAAATTGAAGGAATTAATAAAATTTCAAATTCTTTGGCTTTTGATTTTTCATTCTCTAAACAAGCTTTCAAATTGTCACTGAACCAATTATATACATATATACGTATGAACTTTTATCGTCAAGATTTTTTGTTGTAGTCTGTAGGCTATACCGCCTGTCCATCAATTTTAATTGAACTTTATGCACATATTATTCTCTTTCCGCACAAATTTGTCTGCCTTCAGAGCTTTTCACTGTTCCGTATAAAGTATTGTTTTGACCATTAAAATTTGAATTTTACCTTCAAGGACTTTCTGACTTAAAGTTTATTCAACTAGATTTATTTTCGCCCCGTGTTCAGGTTCCGACTTTGCGGTACTGATTCGCATTCGGTGAATTAAGCACGCCTAAAGTGTGGTATAAAAATAAAATAAAATAAAATAAAATAAAATAGAGAAAAATCAATTCATTTCGGTAGTCAGCCTGGGAGCAGGAGGAAGTACTAGCAACCATGACACTCAAAGACGACGATGCATTGGGCGAATAATTTTATAAAAAATTCGCAGTTATGACGGTCGTTACATAGTAAAATTTCCCTTTAAAACCACATTTCCCCGAAATCGCGGTTGGACACTCCAAGCCAGTAGCTCAATCCAAAAAAAAAACATCAAGCGTAAGTAAGTCTTGCACATTTGAGTGGAACACAGCGAAAACTCAATATCCTCTCTCACAGCGTGCATACTTCGCGGACAATGTGCTGTAAGAGCCCCACAAAATTTGAAATCTGAAGCTTTGCCAATCTTAGAAGATACCTTGAGCGCTTCCGATTCAACCGTGTCCAGAAGGATTTCACCAATCCCTGTTTCCAAATGCTGCACCCCTTCCACTCTGCCTCTGATGGATTGTGAATGGAGAATGCCTCTCTTGGACTAAGTGAGGGCGTAAACTGATAAGTCACCAGGAGAATGAACTCAAAGTTTCTGAGGATATTGCTTTTAGCTCGTACAGAGGCAGTTTTGCCTGCAGACTTTAAACATCAGAATTGGTTGTATAATAGTATTAGGAAGCTAAATACAAATCTAGGTCGGAGGCCACATCTTTTACAACAGCTACCCTTATCCCCTCCTCAATTTTGGATTTCCACGTTAACTTTCTGCCACATATTACACCTAGGTATTTAAGGTATCTTTCTTGTCTGATGGAATCAATGTAGACACCCATTGTAATTCTTCGGTGAAAAATATTTAAGCGATCGGGAGAAGTTTTCAGAAAATAACAGCAAACAGTTTAGGGACTAATTCAATTATCATTAAAGCTATATGTGTATAGTGTATACCGTATTAAAATATACAAGTATATTTAGGGCTCAACTCGAGATGCATAAAACCCTGATGTCGGATTTCGGGATTGCTTTCAACAATATAACAGAGAATGTGTTAATTCAAACTCAAATTTCACACAAATAGTAATAAGCCGTTTGACTTTGGTTTGAGTTAGACTCCACGTCCAAGCAAATACCCTTGTGCTGGAAAGGGTTATATCGCGTTTAATGTTGAGTTACTTAGATTAACACCTCTTCACATTTTATATTCTTATGTGGACAGCAACAGCTTCAAGAGAAATCTCCATCGATAGCATGTCGTAATACCAAACTGATAGCTGAGGAAAAATTTAACGTTAAATATTAATTCCAGACGCATGGTAAGAATGCCTTCCAAAATATTTATCTGTACTTACATTTTACAACAACTTTTCGAAATATGCATATACTAAATTTCAATCCAAAATGATGTACTTTTTTTGAAGAGCGGCTCTCACACTAAAATAACATTAAAAACCACTGACATCAAATCTTCGTGATTGCACATTCGACAACTATTTACGTGTCATAGATTACAATTTTTAATTAAGCGTTCTAATATGGTGAGCGAACATACAAACTGTCATGCATAAGCATGCACCATACATACGTATCCACATACACAAGCTTACGTTGAAGAGTTACACGTCTACTTGAGTTTGTATGTAAATGGAAAGCTAACTAAATAAAGTGAGCCAAAAAAGTGCTCATAAAAATCTCGTTTGTTTATAAATATTTCGGCTTGCATTGCTTTCAAAAAAATTTAATAGCTTTCTGTTTTCAATTGAAAATACCGGCTGGTGGTATGAGGATACAACGCTAGCTAATTCAAATATGAAATATATACATTTTATATATATTTATTGTTTTTTGCATATGTTTTTCGTCTATTTTTTCATATTTCTACATGGATTTTTGTAAGGTTTCAAACTCTGCTGTTCATCTTATTGATTTTTACACGCTTGATTTCTTTAAAACCACTTCAGTCAATTGGCAAAGTTCTTTGTGATGCCCAGGTAAACACATTTTTCCTTATTTTTTACTTACATTTAAAATCTCCGATTATCTGCGTAATCCAATAAGCCTTTAAAAAGAGGGTAAACTAATTCTTCATGGAAATTTCGCGCGATTTTTATTCGCTGCTAGATATTTGCACAAATAGTATTGAATGAAGTCTGCCTAGTTTTCTGCGGCTCATTAGTTGGGGCTTCAATCATTTAGAAGGGATATATTTTCATATTCGTGTTTATATAAAGAAATTCGTGCATAGCCTTAGATCCTTTCTTGACGAATTTACCCGCCTAAAAATCAATAAGCCGTGAGACCTACACAGGCAAGTAGTGTGCCGGGTCGTCGATGTTCTTGCACACACTTTGAGTTGATATTAATAGATTTCCGGACTCAGATCATGGCTTGATTATCCATAACTGAAGCGGGTCTTGAAAGCGATGACTTAAAAGGCCCAGCACTTTTTTTGCCATGTTCTCTAATATTTAAAACATGAATGAATATTGAAAATTAATTTTAGTATAGAATAATTTAGATTATGCTGATGTTGTATTCAAAGATTTTTGAGATTTGATTGTTCAATTTTTTTTTAAATCAATGTTTTGTACAAATGGGGACATATGAGGGCTTCGACTGTGTTTTCATGATTCCTACGAAAACATAGTACCTTGATCACGTTTTAAGTGAAATGGCTATCAAAATACATACAAATTGCATTGCGGTGAAATATGTGTGGAAACACGAAGTAGCACGTCAATAACATTTTTTCACAATACATATGTCATTTAAATATTAGCAAAAACAGACTATTGGTTTGTGAGTGAAGTGTCTGAGTTCGAATACTCCGAAGATGTGTCTTTTTTAGCGAAAAGTCTTTGCAAATAGTGTAAGCAAATCTTCTTATTTATATATTTTTATACTTTTTTGTGTCAGTATATATGTATTAATTTGATTAAAAACACTTTTCCTACCAAAATTTACCAATTGCTTTTGGGACGATGCTCATAAATTTCTCGTTCTCATTTGACAAACAATGTTGCTAGGCACGGCAAGCCAAATGCTTGTTACTGGCGAAATTTCTCGGTTGTGAAGTTAATACTAGCCTTAACACTTGAACGTATTTACTAGTCTAAAAATGTCATGAAAAACTTTGCAAACGAAATTTGTGAAAATTTTGTTGATCTGTACAATTTTAAAGCACACTGTGCATTTGTAAAAAATGAGACTGCTAACTTATTAACTACAAGGCAAACACCAAAGTATTCGCATGTCGCGCAGAGTTTAAAACAATCAACGTTAATAAGTAGTAATTATATGTATGTATGTAATGCCGAATGTTTAGGGCAGATGTCATTGAACTTAACTTCTGCTCATTAGATTTCACTTCTGTAAAAAACCTTTTGCTTGTGTATTTATTTTACCACAGCTAATTTCAAAACATGCTTAACAATTACGACCTTATTGATTTTTTTAACTTTTTTAATTTTTGTCTTTTAACTTCTTTTAGTGAGTGGAAAACATACATATGACCGCCGATAAGCAACTTTTATGCATCAAAACAAATATATTTTCATTAGGTGTGAACGACCAGGCAGTAACCAAAGGCTGAATTTATCAGGTTTGGCTTTTAAACTTGTTGAGTGGTTATTTGAGTAATATCTATTTAACAGAACAGTTTGTTTCTTTAGCCATTCATTAACGCGGCGATTTAATGAGAAGTTAGCATAAACGGTTTGTTTTGCTCTTTAACCTTTTTTTAATTATAGTTGTTTTCAAATCGTGGTTGTTCGAGTTTTAATGGGAAGCGGTTATTTCAAATAATATGGTATGGAAAAGAAACATATGTACATACATACATATATATATACATAACACATATAGCAGGCTGTTTGTTAGTTTTAGCGCTTCTGATATACCTAGAGAAAATTCCATGTGAGTACAGATGCACAGAACACTCCATGTTGACCTACAAATCTTTATTGCTTGGAATAGAGTCCTTTCTTCTTTGCAAAATTGAACCATTACTATATCCATCGATTCACTTGCACTTTTGCTTTTGGTTTTTGTTGTTCAAACAGTTTTACAAACAGTATACATACGTAGCAGCATGCTTATACATACAAGGTGGCGCAAAATTAATCATTCAATTTTGTTGTTGAATAACTATTTTACTAAAAAAAAATATTTTGATATTTATAAAAATTATAAAATTTGCGATAAGGAGATTAATTTTTCGCCACTTTGCAAACATATTTATGCTGTCATGTACATACAGGGTTGTTAATATTCGACGGACCCATCTGGCAACCCTGTATCGCTTAATGACATACCGCGTTGGAAGCGTCAGTCGAAACAGATTTTTACCATGGAACAGTACACGCCACACGAGTGCTCCCAAATTGTTGAAATTTACATTCAACAAAAGAAGTCAATTGTGAAAACTCAACGTGCTTATAAAAAATTAAATAATGTGAAAAGTGCGCCTTCTAAGAACACCATTAAACGTTTGTAGGAAAGGTTTTCGACTGGTGATGCGACCAAGGTGATCGGATGAGAATATATATAATTGGCGCGTACACCCTTTTTGGTTGTTTGGCCGAGCTCCTCCTCCTATTTGTGGTGTGCGTCTTGATGTTGTTCCGTAGCCGCATGGGTTGGTGCGTGATTACCATTCGGAATTCACGGAGAGAACGTTGGTTCCAATCTCGGTGAAACACCAAAATTAAGAAAAACAGTTTACTAATAGTGGTCGCCCCTCGGCAGGAGTCGGCTTGAAACTGTAGGTCCCTCCATTTGTGGAACAACATCAAGACGCACACCACAAATAGGAGGAGGAGCTCGGCCAAACACCCAAAAAGGGTATACGCGCCAATTATATACATATATATATATGTTGCATTTTTTTCGACTCCTGCTTTGATGCAATAAAAAGACTTTCCACTTACTATTGGAAAATATATTCGAATTTCATAACAACTTCGAACTGTCCAATTTTGCCTTTGAGTAATTGTGTATTATAAAGAGACGTAAAAGTAGATATTTATAGAAAATAATAGAAATTTATAAACTCATTATTATTATATACTATTTCCACTATTTCCACTAATTTTACGCTTTTTGCTATTCAATTGATAAATGCTACTGGCTCTGCATGTTGTACTGGTTTGTTTGGCTGTTGCTGATTTAATTGCAACATTTGCTGCGTGCTGCTTGCTGCTGTTCGTGTGCGCGAAATGGCACGAAAACCCTCACTGCTGTCCACCATATAATAGACGTTGCGCACATAACCACCGGGCTCCAGTAATCCATACTCGCCGATCACTCTCGTGCCTTGACGCTCCTCCTGATGATGCAAATGCACCATTGACTCAGGATGGTCGATGTAGTAGTGATAAGCATATTTCAGCTGAAATTAAAAATAATAAACAGAAATAATTACTACACATGCGCACACTCAAACATACAAATATTTAACTGTAAAAATTTACGTTGGAATTCGGTTACATTTAATTTTTTCATTAGCTCACTTTCTTGTATAACTAATAATTTAGTGCGAATTTTTAAATTTCATTCTGTATTTCACGTTTTCTCGCCTAATTTGAACCGCTCGCTGCGACTCGAATCACTTTTGCAGCAGCGTTTTCAAGATCTAATTAGTACCAACATTTATGGGTTAGTGTAACTATTGTCATGGATATGAATTTTCGTTACCCCGCTGATACTCACCTCATCATTGTTGTGGTAATTTTTATAGTCGGCGTAAAACTCAGAAAAAAGCGTACTCTGCTTGGGTTGAGCCGTTGAAGGTGGCAAAAAATTTGCAGACAATTGAAGATATATTATGCAGGTAATGAAATCAAACACTACTCGCATGCGCATCAACATAGTCTGAAAGTTAAAAAATTGTTTAAATGAATTTCTGTACACATGCGTAGTGTGGGAAATATTTAAAGTTAAAAGGCAAGATTGGTAATGTATTGCATATATGAAATTAGTTGATACAATGAGCAGCACATATACAAATGTTTTATTTCGATGACTCAATTCATTTCTGTATGTCTTATATTTTATGTTTCTACTCAGTACAATTTGCGGCCAGCTACTCAATCTCTGTGAAAAAAATTTTAACCAGTAATAGAAAGAAATTCGTTGTACATAATTTGATAACAAATTGCACTTAAATGCAGAAAAATGAATATCTCTAAATACATTTTCACTGATAGCCAGACGGTGATAACATCCCTCAAAAAGCAATCGATAATCTACAAGGTAGCCATGATATGCCGCACATCTCTTATCGAGATGGCTGAGTCATAAGTTCTTGACCATTGTGACATTGAGAGTTAGTATAGGGCCATTGAACCAGCAAGACTCAATCCCAAGTTGACTGACGAGTACACAGCCATACTCTTAATGACTTTTAAGCTACTTATTTTGGAGGAAATTGTAAGAGCAGCGAACGAAAGATGACGTAATGAAACCAGCTGCAGAATCGCCCGACATTTGTGGCCGACTCTCAATGATTTGCGTTATAACGGGGCACCGCCTAATACGTTCAGAGAATGGGCATACAAACACATGACTTCTGCAGAAGCTGTCTAGATGAGAGAGAGGAAGAGACGATTACGCATTTCTTGTGCCATTGTCCTGCCCTATCCAGACCTCCGTCTACTATTTCCCATTTTAGCGAGACAATTTTTTAATGAATTGGAAGATCTTAGTACTATGGAAATCAGGGATCTTCTACAATTTGCGAAAAGTACACACTGGTTTAAGGAGAGACAAAGACAAGTTTCCTACGCTGTATCAGAATGGGTCCCATAGTGGAAAACCGTTTCAACCTAACCTAACCTTACTAATATTTTGTTGAGGACCGACCACATATACACTAATTAAAAGGGGACTGAAAAGTTTTTAACAATTTCCTCTAAAAGTACAAGTGTAAAAAAACTATTTTCCTTTAAAAAAATTACTTGGTTTCTAAGCTGTTTTCTGTACTCTTTCTGTAGTCAACTCTGCATATACTCATGCTTAGCCTTCGATCGCTTTCCCTCCCATTCACTTATGAAATTCTGTTTCTGAGTATCAATTTATAAGATAAGTCATTAAGTGCAAATATAGAAAAAATCCAAATTTCCATAACAAAAACAAAAACAGCCCACATATACGCGCCGCTTAGATATTGAAATTTGATAGAGGACAGTATGCATAAAAAATCAAAGTAATTTCAGTGCCTAATATTTGATAATCTTTATTTCACAATAAATTTAATTTTTTATTTATAGTTAGATCTGCCTCAAAAATTTTTGAGTTGCTTGAGATGTGGTACTGAGAAAGAAAAGAAAATAAGCTTAATAATGTTAATAACAATAAAATAATAATAATTCGAGGCGCTGAAGATTGGTAACAGGTTCAAAGGTCTCAGTTTTAAATGAACAAATCGTTTCAACCGTCAGCCCATTAGCTGATTCTGCCGATTTCGCTAAGAGACGGTTAACTGTCTGATATTGGCAACCCCTGTAAACATTTTTTCACCATGATCCTCTTCAGCAGTACCTTGCTTTTCTTACCCAACAATCAACGAAATCAATTGAAAATGTGTATTTTCTTTAATTATATTGTAATAAACTTCTATTTAAGGAGTAGTTTACAATAATTATTTGTAAGGTATGATTACTTTTTTACTATATTAACTTAGCTAAAGGATTGAAAACAAGCTCATATTTATATAAGGATTCCCAATGGAGAGAAGAGATTAGAGAACATCAGTCAATTGAGGCTTATTTACATGGGCCAGCTACTTCAGAAAACCTCACAAGGGAGGGACATGACCATTACAAAATCTAGTCAAGTTATTATTTAAGAAGTCAAGTCTAATGTCTCAATAAATCAACACACATCCCTGATGGCATTTGATAAATCGGCGTACAGATCAATTAAATTTATATACTTCAAATTACGACACATGAAAATTCCACTAACAGAAGGTCAGTTAAACGACACACGAAGTGAACAAAATATTAGGTCATGTCCGATACAAAAAACATTTGGTCAAATTTAAGAATGTTGAACAGGAAGCATTTTCTCAGGCAGAACGAATCTTAGGTAGTGGGGGTGCACAAGATGTTGGCGAGCAAGGAAAACAAAATCCAGCACAATCGGAGTAACGACAAATTAGCCAAACTCATCAGTGAATGTGGTGAATACTAGACGTAATAAAGAGGTCGAAAAGGCTGGGACTGTATTGTTGATACGAGTCTGTTTACTATATTAAGACCTGTAGCTAACACATGTTCAAGTATTCATGGTATTAAGATATTTTTCGCATTTTTGAAGCTACCAGCAAATGAAAAATTTCAGAAAGATATTACTTTCAGGATTTTTATAAATTAAAAATAAGCGATAGTGTAACATAAATCACACAATTATTTTAAAAAATGATAAGTAATTAGCTAAAATGCTAATAATTTAATATAAATTTGGGACTTGTATCTGTAATTTTTATCTATATAAGGAAGGTGGAACGAAATGCTCGGCAAATCAAAGCTCGCATGCAGGGCGCAAGTTAATACTTATTAATAGAAAGTGGAAAAATAAGAAGCACCCTACTGCGCATATAAAACACTCTACATACATATATCGTACCCTAAATACAAAAGGGGCACAATTCAAAATTTTCCACACTCCAGCTTGACTTGTTTACAGTAGCACAGAAAACAAACTATGTGACATATCACGCTGAAATTTGCCATGTAAGCTTATAACAGTCCTACCAAAAAACAAAAAATATATTTTTGCCATATGTCATCCGCGGACCGTTTTATTGATAACGTCTCGTTCATATTTGAGCAAATGGTACATTTTGAGTTGTGACCTTTTTTATTTAGGGTGCGATATGATTACGAGTACAACACTTCACTAACTGCGATAGCATATTTTCTTACCGCTATCAACCATCTCGTTGACTGGCAGAAAACACAGGGTGCCCTCTAGCAAATATTCAACTAGTAAATGTAAGTAAGTTACATAGTTCCTTATTATTTTCATTGCAAATCACTACAAAAGCAAGGGTCAAACGGTTTGAACTTTAAAATCATTTAATCAGCAGCTATGGCAACAAACTTTCGGAGGCGCCCGTAGTGACTGGTGCATATGTGCTTGTCAGTTACTTTCATAATGTTGCAAGCGCTGTTGTGGTGCAATTAAATACATACGTATCATACATATACACATGTATACATATATGTACATTGTAAACATTTTGTAAAAGAAAATAATCTGTATGCAAAGGGCCAACTATCAGATCCTTTGAAAATATGCTATAACCATTCAATACTTATTAATGCTTCAAAATTTATTCACATGGAAAAGCGCTTTCTAAGCCGACGAGGACTTGCTTCAATTTCAGATTTCATACAATCATATGCCAAGTGAATAAGCCGAGATGTCCAACAACTGCGGTATAGTATTGCTAATATTTTACATCAATCTGTTCATGAATTCAAAGATCTAATCCTTTATGGTTTGCATTAACTACTTCGCAGCAGCAATATTACCGAAAACATTGCTCTCCTCTCGCAGTATACTGACGCACCTAAATTGTCGGTCATGTTTTCAGTGTACCTCCGAAAAAAGTAGTAGTAGTGAGAGTAGTCGCGCTAGCTGGAGTACACATGAATAATCTCACAAGTAGCGCTCCGGCCGATTCTAAGTTTTTCTGCAACAACTCAAACTGCAGAGAGTACTGAAATTTTTTTTTGACTAGTGCTCTGAGCTCCTAGCAGTAACGAAATGTAGCTGAGAGCGGAGTAAAACAATAATTCGGGCGTTCTGTGCTAACTGCTCCACTACTCATCTGTTCAAGTTCAGAGTAGTAACGAGAGTAAAAATAAAATCTAGGAAGTAGCGGAGCAATTTCAATCCCTGTCTAAATATGATCTTCGACGCTCATTTTTCATTCAATAGCTACTATAACTTTGTTGTTGTCGAGTTCTTACTCTATCTTAGGTTTTGTACAGCGGCTCTTATACTCTCAAATTACTGATCACTTCAATTGTTCGCTCTAGCTTAAAATAAGCAACATTTTTCTGGAGACCTTGCGAGCAATTGGCAATTAATACTTACCCATTTCATCTTAAATTTTTTAGCATGAATTATGCGCTTAATGCTCCTTAGAGAATTCAATGAGATCTCGAGTTCTATTTGGCTTGACTTTTCGGTGTCAAAGAAGGAATTTAATGAATTTGTAAACTTTCTTTTAATTTATTAAATTATCTTTAGTTATTTGAGCTCGTAATAACTTCAAGAGGTCTGTACAAACTGAAATGAAATAAAAAACCAAAATATTCTTGGCCACGCATAAAGTGACCCATTTCATACTCTGAGTTTCTGTCGCTTTTTGGGCGTGAAATAGTTGCCTCTGTCAAAATAACATATGACTTAAAATCAAACTAGCGGATGATCCACTCTTTATATTCACTGCAGATTCAAAAACCTATTAAATGGTGTTTGATGTTTCTAAGGCTTGAATAGTTTCTTTTCCATCCATCATAAAAATAAATAATTAAAAGAGTCCAATTTTTGTTTGCAAAATGTTGCTGAAATGGATTCGAATCCTGCCAATTTTATACTGAATTGCACCGATTTATGTAAAAGAAGGCTGTGTATTTGGTGCATATTTATTTATACAAGCACATTCTGATATTTGAATAGAAAGAAATACATTAGAAAACTTCAGAGCCTTTTAGAATTTAAAGTTAATTAGTAATTAATTAGAATTAAAATATAAAGCCTCTTTCAGCTCAAAATTAAACCATTCGGCCTTTCTTACGATACTTTTTTTTAGTATAATTAGAATAATCTAGCCACTTGTAAAACCGCGAAAGGCATGTGTACACAGAATGCAGATAAATACGCCAGATTCGTACTAGTCCCGTCTAGAAAGGAAAGCAGAACTTTCGTAAATATACTGACAGGCCACAATTTGTTAGAGGCACACGCAAACAGATTTTGGAATGAACTAGAAGAGATGGAACTCTAGAGCACCTTCTGTGTTCTTGCCCTGCATTAGCTAGAACCCGAATGAAATGCTTAGGAGCTCTTCAATATGAGAGATTAGGCTTATTACAAGGAAACGTAAGGGGGTCAAGCCCCATCTGGTACTATTAAGGACCAATAGATCTATGTAAGGACTTTCAGCCAGCCAAGTTGACCTCACCTAACCTGTAGTATAATTATTATTTTGTGCAACTTAGTACAAATAGTTACGTGTCTACCATACTGCAACAAAAAAAAATTCAATGAAATATTCATCACTCTGAGAAAATAAAACCACTACATTCCCTTTCCCAAAGGAGAAAGTAAACTTGCAAAAGATCTGGCAAAAGAAACAATAATTAAACTATTATTAGATTTTAAAGAGCAGCTGCTCCCGCTGCCTGCTCCACCAGTTCAAACCTTTTTCTAAATAAGTTATATTTCTTTAAAGTGAGTGCAATAATTTTTCAATGTTTACAAGAAAAGGCAAAACAAGCTTTGCTATGGAGAAATTAGTTTGGCCTCACTAAATTACACAAAAACCCAGTAAAGAGCTTCCTTCTATCCGACTGTTTAATATTCAGCAGCAAGTATAGGTATGTGTGTGTATGTCTTTTTATACACAAATTGTATGATAAATTTGGTATATTAACTAGTATACTAAAAGCAAATGGGAACAGGTGAAATAAAACATAATTTAAAATAAAAGAGATGAAAGTTGTGGACGAAAGAGGTGTTTTAAAAATCCTAACGTGCAAATCGGTCTTTATTGTGGCGGCGCTTTAAAATGGGAAATGTAGAAAACTCCTCGCTAAGTTTACTGCTGGTGGCGTAAAAGCCTGTTCATTAATACCAAAAATAAAAGAAGAATAGAAAAAGAGATAATAAACTTACCACCAAAAGTGAGATCATACTACAAATTCATACATACATACATAAAACACTTGTAGTTGCCCGGTATTTACAACATTTTGCGGCACAGGCCAAACATGGCTTTCTGGCTTGAGAAATGACGAAATTGTAACCATTTAAAATTTAATTTCATTTGGAATTAAAAATAATAAAAATAAAAAGAAATGCTCCAAGTTTTCGAAAATGCAACTACTTAAAACAAGTGAGTCATATACACACATACTTATACATACCTATGCACATGTGCTTATGATGAGTGTCGGTATGTAAGATAAAACTAACACCTTATACTGAAGTTGGTTTCGTGTAGATGTTGTGATGAGGTAATCTACTCGACTAAGTGCACAAACGTTAGTTACAAGCGGGCCGACGATGCTGAAGCCAAAATGAAAGAAACATAATTTCATAAGGACACAAATAAATGGTATGTACAGTGAGTCGCCAAGTTGCGGGAAAATTATAGACGGCGGGAAAAGTGGATGATGACTGGCTGACAGTTTATTTTCGTATTTTTATGCAGTTGGCCAACCACTTTTAGAGAGAATTATTGGTGAACGGCTAAGTCATGTAAGAAATGATATTTGCAATAAATATTTAGAGCCAGTTTTTGGATAGTATGCATAATATAAGGAAATCTGTTAGATTGTACATGACACTTGGAGTGACGGCAAGTACGAGTTAGAACCAAAAAAATCGGTATTTGCTCAGTAATATTAATAGTATTTACTACAGGACTCCAAGATACACGAATTAAGTATTATTTCCCGTGTGGAGTTGCCTGATCTCCCATTGGGCGCGTCCCAGGGAAGCCCTGACATCACACGAGTTTCCTTCCCTGATGGGGTGGGTTCAACACTCGTGTGATGACTCAAAGTTGGCATTTAATCAGGGTGCCATCCGCGAACCAAACTGGCTAGGGAGGAGTCCCGAATAAAAACCATCCTTGGTAATAGACAACACAGATTACTCCAGGCGGAATCCACACAACTGGCAATCCACCCGCTTCGGCGGCAGGGGCATGGATTCCGGAGGCTCCAACCATTACCCAAGTCTCTCAGCCGTATGAGCGAGAGCGCATCCTGGAGTAGACGGGGGTTGGTATTGCAATCTCCTCTCCTCCAGAGTCTGAAAAACGTTTCTCTGTTTCGGAGGGCCTGAGTTGTGAGGTCTCTTCGGTGGCTGCACGAGCTCCCAAGGAAGCCGGGAAATCAAAGAGCGTGGCAAGGAGAGAGAGAAGAAAGCGGCGGACAAGGCTCATGCGGGAGAAATCCTCATGTGGCTCTGCCAGCCCTTCTGCGTCTGTGTCTTCCAAAAGACCTCGGTTAGCGGAAGTGACACCCACGGAAGCTACCGAATTCTCGGTGGGCACGGGTGCTCCCAAGCTGTCTCGCTCTCGAGGTAAGCGGAGAAGGACGGTGGCTGAAAGCGGTACACCTCCCTGCCCTGCGGTTGCCGCCAATGGCCGAGCTACGATCCCGCAAGGTACGAGCGCGGTCTTGGCGCCAGTAAATGTGGCGGGAAAAGGTTCTGCTTAGCGACGTCCCTATCGGCGCCTCGACAAAATGTCCAGCACAGCTGTCTGCCCGGCGAAATCTTCGTTAGTGGAGGATGGGGAGCTGGGCCTTCGCCCAAGCACATCCAAGGGTGCGGCCAAGCCATCCTATAGCGAGAAGGCTGCTGGTCCACGACCTGTGGCTGTGATTGGAAAACTGGGGCCTGACCATCAGCTGACGGATGCAGAAATCAAATACTGCAAAAGTCGACTGATACGTCAGGTTGTTGCTTCCGGTCCTGAAGCCAACGCGAAGGGCTATGAGACAAAGAACGGCACTATAAAGGAGACGTGCGCGTCTCTGGCCAACTTCGAGTGGATCAGGACTGTAGTCAATAACGTGCCTCCCATGGGGATCACTCGCTTCGCAGTCTACAGCGAGGAGAGTGTACCCCTCAGGAAGGCCCTCTGCTGGATTCCGGATCCAGACCTGTCTACGGCGGATGTCCTATCCTGGCTTTGGCGAGTCCTTTCGTACACCTAGAGCAAAAACCGGGAAGGAAAGGAAGGGGCTGCTCTTGTGGTGCGAGTGGATGAGGCCAGTGTTGATGTCATGGGCTCCCGGTACGGGAACCGTCTGAGTCTCTTCTTTGGGACTGTCACTTTCCATATCTATCCCAAATGAGTGACGGTTCCTGTAGCTACCGTCCCTTGACGGTGACGCAGATTAACTCGCAGCATTCCAAAGCCACTACTGTACTACTAAGTAGAAGGTTCGGTTGAATGTAAAAGTTTTGCTTACCGTTTTCTTCGATTGCAGGGGCGTTGTGCATCATGAGTTCTTGCCACAGGGTAAAGCGGTCAACAAGGAATATTACCTGCAAGTTATGTGCAATTTGCGCGCAGAAATCCGCCAGAAACGCCCGGATTTGTGGAAGAACAAAAATTGGCATAGATACTATATGATCCATATGAGTATTAAAAGAAAAATTTGAAGAAAAAAACACCAAGATCTTTGAACCGATCAACGTTTTCTAGTGCTGAATTAGAAATATTGTAGTGTGGCAGTAAGACGTTGAATGAATAGACCAACAGATGTTGAAGAGGTAGTTATGGTGGATGCAGAGTTTTGTTAATTTTTTATATACAGCCGTGGACTAAAGTGTTAGTCTTCCCATTAATTGTTGAATTTGAATGAAAACACCAATATTTAGTAGGTTCACCCTTTGCTTTGATGACTGCAGTTATCCTCTGAGGCACGCTGCGTACAAGATTTGCACATTCGGCTGTACTTATGAATTAAAGCATTTCCTTTCATGAATTAAAGCATCTTTGGGTTGTTTGCGCATTATGCTGTGTTCCCCTATCTTACGTTTTAAAATAGCCCATATGTGCTCTATGGGTTTTAGTTCTAGAAATTGTGCTGGCCAATATAACAAAACAATGTCTTGTTGGAATTGAACTGTATCTAAATCAGTGTCGTCGAAAATGCTCGTTATCGAAGGCAAAAGTACAGATTGTAATTCATTTGTGTTGTACTTTTGACTATCTTTGCGACTCTCGCGAACGATCAGTAGTCATACAGCCCAGATCACACAGCTGCCTCCCTCATGCGTGGGTATCACACAATCTGGATGGTATTCCTCGGCAACCCGTCGCCTCACGAACGCCACACCAGATGTGTCAAATACATGTGAAAAGGAAAAAAAATCGATTTATAAGATTTGCGTTATTTCCTAGAAATTGGACTAGGGTATGAAACTAGGTTGTGGATATTTTAAAATAATGTAAACTAAGCCTCCCTCGAAGTTTGATTCATCAGGCCACTGAACATTCAACCAATCTTTCTCATTTTTTCCGATTTTTGTCTGAAACCCACGGCTTCTTTCGGGCTTTGCATCCTTTCAAGCTTGCCTCCAGAATACTTATTTTAGCTGATCGAACACTAACGGATTTTCCAATTTCTTTCGTCCGGCCGCTGCACCGACTGAAGCGGATTTTTCACTATCCTTGAGAGGCTCACGTTCAAGTTTTCGGTCGTCTCGTACCCTAGTGAGGCGTTTTTCTCCACTTTTTGATGACGGGATTTTATCTCCGCAAATCGCTAAATAGCACATTCGGCTGCGCACTGCGAACGTCCCATTAAATTGGCAACCTCAACTTGGGGCTTCTCTTTCTCACTTAAAATTTGGATTCTTGCATTTTTCTCGTAACAAAGGTCAATATTTTTCGGCATTTCGATAAAAATAAACTATTTATATCCACTTGATAATTTTGCATTAAAGATTATTCACACATTGACTACCAAATTAAAAATGGCAAAATATTTTACAAAAGATTTTTAGAGTTGTACTACCTAGCATACCGCTATTCGGCTCTGAGCGAATTTTTACAAATATGCCGACGTCATTCGTTTCGTGTTTCACTAATCTAAATTTTGTCACAAACGAATGACGTAAAATCCAAAGTTCCCCTCAAAATTTCTTTTTTCACCATACCTAACGAGCAGACCTGCTATCTATTATCCTTGCGTATACCTCACCATGTTCTTGACAGCGAAAATAATTTGTCCTGGATGATGCTTTGAAAATGTTTTATCATGGCCGAAACCTTTGAAATAGGTCTATAGTTACAAATATAATGTTTTTTTTCACACTTTAAAATAGGTAAAATGAAAGTCTCTTCCCAGGCATCAGTAAAAGTACCCGAAGTTAGTGTTTTGTTAAATGTTAACAACAGAGGCATACACGAAAATTTGTAGGTAAATTAATTTAAATAACTATATATAATATTAAAATGTAAACGACTTGAACTTGAAGGTGAAAATATTATTTGCACTTAGCAATAAAATAAATGTATTTCTTCTTTACTGTTATTGCAATGCTGCTCAAATGGCTATCTAGGTATAGATATTGATTTTAACAATGATTTATACAATGAATTTAATAAACAAGCAAAAAATAAAAAATAACTAATAAAAGGAAAGGAAAAAAATGACAAAGAGACAAGGAAAATATCAGTTGAAGCTCATGGTGGTACGAGTACATTGTTGAATGCTGAATGTAGGTTTGCTAAGCAAACATATACGAACATAAGTAGATGTGATTTATATGATTATGGGATACATTAGGGTGCTCGGATTGAAAAACGATGATATCGGCTTGCCGGTGCTTTCTAAGAGTTTCCACAGTGACTATTCTCTTTCACCACATATGAAGCACAGGAAAATGCGATACTTAAGGTTCAAGAAAAGGATTCATTCTCATTAATTCAGACTTCGCTTGTAAAATTCATCAGAATTGAAGTCGATTAAATCGTTGTGGATGGAGTTGATAATCAATTATATGAACATTCCACCCGCGAATAGAGTTCGAACCCTTAGTTAATTGTTTGGCTACATAATTAAAATAGGAAGACAAAATTGGGCCTGGTCTGAATTTTATATAAGTATACTAGCACACATTTTAGCAAAATTTAATTGATACTAGCTGTTAATTTTTGGAATTACAGAAACTCATAGAGAGTTATAATTTCCAACAAAGTCGCTTTTACTGTCTTAGCCTCAATTTTGTACCAAACTTGAGTAATTTTGCTTCATTTATAACAGAAATGACAGGCTTTATGTTTTTTTTTTAATTAACTTTATGTGGGAGGTGGGCCCATTTTGACCATTTTCACGTTTTCGGTTATAGGGCAAGCGGGTGTGGTTAATCACCAATTCCGCTCATTTTCAATAACAAAATACCTTGGACAAAGAGTAATATGTGTACCAAGGTCCATTGAAGCACTTGTATATTAATTTTTGCTTGAGTCATCATGCGTACGGATGGACGGACGGACATAATTCTGTTAAAAAATATAGGGAATTGTCCATTTAAAATGCGCGCGTTACACATATGTTTAAATTTTTTTTGCTGGAATGTTGGTACAACTCTCCTCTATAGTGTTGCAGAGTTTGAGCGAGATCTGTGAATTAGCTTGTTTTTTGCATTTAATTATATCAGTCAACCGCAGGTATGCTCTGCGATTTTCATTATGGATAAAAATATCGAACAAAGAATTTGTCTTAATTTTTGTGTTTTGAACGGGATTTCGTGTCCCGAATTATCGCAAAAGGCCTATGACAAGTGTACTTTATCAAAAACACGGGTCCACGAGTGGTGTATGGCTTTTGCAGAGGGCCGAGAAGTCGTGAAAGATTTGCCCCGATCTGGTCGCCCATCAACGTCTTCAACGGATGAAAACGTTGACAAAGTCCTGAAAATGGTGCTGGAAAACCATCATTTAAGTTTGAGGGAGGTTGCTGGTGACCTTAGAGTGTCTCACGAATCAAGTTGTAACATTTTACACCATCAATTGGGCGTGAGACGCGTGGCTGCTCGACTCGTTCCAAGAGAGTTGAATTTCTTTCAAAAAATGCATCGGAAGAAGGTGGCTGAAGACATGCTTGAGAAAGTGAATGCGGACCCAACGTTTATCCAGCGCATCATAACAGGTAATACGACGTGGGTATATGAGTTTGACATGGAAAGCAGTCAACAGGCGGCTGAATGGCGCTATCCACATGAGCCGAAACCCAAAAAACCACGTCAAAGTCGATCAAAAGTGAAAGTCATGCTACTATTATGTTGGTGTTGTGCACTCGGAATTCATTTCAAATGGTTCTACGATAAATAAATAATATTTTTTTTATTTATTTATTTAAAAGAAAAACAATTATAACTAATTGTTCCACTTAAATACTAAAGCACTGGCTGCCAGGACCTTTGGAAGTTATGCGACGTTTGAGAGAGAATGTGCGTAGGAAACGGCCGAATTTGTGGAAAGAAAACTCATGGATCTTGCCTCATGATAACTCATCGTCTCACATGGCTCATATTGCGAACACTTTTTTGACCAAAAACTCGACAAATATCAGCGAACAACCATCGTATTCACCGAATTTAGCGCCCTGTAACTTTTACCTTTTCCAAAAACTTAAATTGCCACACCGCGGTCACCGCTTTGAGTAAATAGAGGCCATTAAGGAGAATTCGCTGAAGGAGCTGAATAATATCTCTTCAAACGCGTTTAAAAGGTCCTTTGGTGACTGGACTAATCGTGGGCATATGTGTATTGCTTCGAATGGAGCCTATTTTGAAGGTGACAAAATAAATTTTGATGAGTTTTTTGACAGAATGTAAATGGGAAAATCCACTCCTCTCATCATTAACATAAGGGCTTCTGATAATTCATGTGAAGACTGTACTTTGCTTAAAAGTAAATATGCATCAAAATATTATTACATCTAACGGTATTTCGCAGCACGAAAGCTTCAGCAGCTGTAATACTGTGCTCGATTTATTGGTTCACTTGAATAGAGGCACTAACCAAATAAGCAAAAATAATAATAAATATAGGACATTTTTTTTACATTTATTATTTAAAGCTTAATAGTTTGTGCTGCCATCTTGTTTATAAGTTCGTAAATATGTTGATGAATGGGATTCTACAAATTTTCCAAATAGCTTAATGAAGTTTCAGACCAGGCCGTTTTATTGATTCGAATTAAAGCATTTTTACTTCAATTATTGTTGCATTCTCATAAACCTTCCGCGAATCTCCTTTAGATTTTCAATTATGTTCCGATCTGGGGAATACGATAGCGACGCAATCCAAGATTTGACCATACATGAAGTATGTCCAGGTGCATTATACTGTTGATAGATCCAATTAATGTGGCCAAATGTTTCACAAATCTCGGGAATAGATGTTTGTAACAGAGTTTTATAGCTTTTTCCCACCACACAATCCTTTCCTCCTTTCTTAAGTCATGGAAATAATATAAAATCTTCCCTCACTAAATACTGCTTTTTTCCATTCACCGGGAAAAAAGAATTCCACCACTCGAGGCGGGGTTCTTTGCGAAATTTATTCAAAAGTGTTTTTTTTTTGTAATTTTGTGTGCTTCAGATTTGGCGCTTTTAGAATAGCCCTTCGAATGGATTTGCTGGCTGCAATACTTGCCGTTTATTTAGTTTTTGCTGTTGGAAGGGCGGTATTTGATTTGAATAAGAATTTTGCGAGTTTCCTTTGGTGTTAAAGCCACCGTAGTTCTGCCTTTGTAGTTCCTATCACAGACGGCACCATGCTTCACGTAAAGATCCACAATGTTTGGACTTTGGCGATTGAAAGTCGCTCTGAGGACAAAATATCGATTTGTCGTTTCTGCTTTCCCATTTTAAGATAATTAAGAAGTTATTGACCTAATACAACTAATGCTTAAAAAACGATACCTTTTCACAGCCTTAATTCGCAAATAATGTAGGCAAACTAAGCACCTTTATTCAAGTGAATCAATTAATCAAGAACAGTATTAAGCTGGGATAATATTTTGATACATGTTTTTTTGGACAAAGTACCCTTGAATTATTAGAAAACCTTGGATTACTAGATCAAATCAATAGATTAAATCAACCATTTTCTTCCATAAAGTTTATTGCTTCTACTCAAGTTAACCGGGCTGTATGTCTATATATCTCGATTCCTTTATGCTGTTACATACAACCTTAATTTTGAGTCCTTGACGCCAATGTAATGCAACAAATATTTTAAACGAGTACGCTTGATCACCCTAATACATATACAGGTATATGTACATATGTATATATATAAATTTGTATACATATTTATTAGCTAGTCATTGGGTGAATAGCGTGCAACATTGTTAGTCTGTAAAGATATGGCACGATTAATAGGCAAATATTTGCATATTTGCAATACACAAGTACACAGGTGTGTATGCCACATGCACATACTGGATTGTTCGCATACGGTTAACTGCATTGAAGTGGTTAGCCGCAATTTGCTGGTGAAAATTCGGGAAATTGAAAGGTGAAATCAATAAACATACATACATCTCGGAGAGCAAGGAAGCAAATAATTAGAGCAATGCCATTAAATTTCCTTGAATTGCAAGTTCGCGCTTTACTTCAAGTACATACATACATACCAGGCGAAGGGTGCTGTTAAGTAACGTCACTGACAATATGCGGCTATGTCCGAGTTTAGAGTGATTAGCGTTAAGGAAGTTGAACATAAATTTTTATTACGGCTCCCACAAAACTAACAAAAACTGAATTTGTGGCATATACATATATACATATATGTACATGGTGTATATATGCAATTGGCGCTGTTTAATTCATTAGGTGTTCGGTCAACCGTGTTGATGCTGTCCTTGCCACCGAACGACAGATAGTTTTTATGACAATCTTTTCATGAGAGAAAAGCAACTGGTGTCTTTGCCACTACTTTCCGAGGGGATCGCAATTTTAAAAAACTTTTTCGACAATTATAAATTATATGTTCATTGTGGATATCGAAACCGAGATTAATCGATGAGAGTCAACCACAAAGCAAGACTTATAATGGTTGATGAGTGCCCAATGGAATTTGTCGAAAACTTCTGCCACCTCGGCTACTCTATCACAGCAGACGGCGGAGTCGATGAAGATGTCAACTGTTCGGACGAATACATACTATATGGGCGAGTTCGCAAACTTCCAGACGCTCTAAACTGCGAACATTCAGCTCATTCGTTAAGTCAGTATTATTGTACGGAAGGGAAACATGGCTGGTCTCTTACACAATCGCAGAGATGCTACAATCTTTCGTCAACAAATGCCTCCGCATCATCTGTAGAAGAAAGTGGTGATGACTAGTCACACGCTTAGAAAACCACCAGATAGCATCACGAGAATGGCACTGGATTGGAACACGCATGAGAGCATAGGTCGCGATCCGCCAAATAATACTTGGAGAAGGTCAATGTTGCGCTAGCTAGAAGTGCCGACATCACGTGGGATGGCGCAAAAACAACAGCCCAGAGCGGTGTACGATGAAAGTATTTTGTCGAGGCCCTATGCTTGCGAGCGGAGTGAACAAGAAAAAAACTAGGTATTGCAGGCCTCTCCGAAGAGGTTTTTTAAGTGAGTTGGCATTTAACTCAGCGGAAATGTTGGATTATTTTTCAACCAAAATATAATATCGTGGTTTCGTTCTGAAACTCTTTTTCGTTTAACAAACACAACCGAAGTTGTTGGGACATGACAACGTGAAACTATAGCTGAAAATGTATGTATGTATCTTTGACGCTTAAAAAATATAAAAAATTTTAGCTGTCAAGAATTTTAAAATTACTTTAAAAAGTTTAAAAACTTCGCACAAATATAAAAAAAAACATCCGTAAATTTGCAGAATAGAATTACATTTTTCGAGATATGTAATTGTAAGAAGGGAAATATATATTTTGAAACTTCGCACGGTTATAGCCTGACTTTAACTGGATGTCTAACAGTTCGTTGAGGTAGTTGATTATTAGCAGTACACCAGGACCGACGTATGCAACTATTCGCCCACAAGGAAAATTCAATCGCGAATATTACATTTGCCCAATCCCTTTCTGAATTTCCCTTAGTCCAGGTTTTTTTACAAAAACATCCTCGAATCGCAACGGTGATTGCGGTTTTGTCACAAACAAATCGATGAACTTCTGATCTTTCTTTGGACAGCTAGTTTTTGTTTTGGGCCTGGAGCGGAAAAGTCGTCAACGTTTTAAACTTCGGTATACCATTTATTTATGAACGTTTTCGAATTCTTCAAATATTTTTCTGCAGATGCATTTGACATTTTTCGAACTTTAGGTTGCTTCAAATCGTTTTTCATACGCGGAATTCATATTGTAAAAGCAAATTTGTAAGGCGCATTTAAATTTTTTTATAACCGAACTCTAAGCTCGAATTTTGCCGGTCACTCTTCCATTAGATAGACTATATGAATGAAACTTGCGCATTGGACATGGAACCGGTCACTCTTAAGCTCGGTTCAGTACCCCTCCAACTTAAACACTTCTTTACTTGTTTCACTTGGATATCCCTCCTCTTTCGACGCACGTGTCAAATTGGGTGCATTTAATTAACCGCACTTGACATCCATGCAATAAATGATCTGCATTTCAAATGAAAATGCATAAATAAATACATACATATACAAAGTGACTTTAGCTCACGACTTTTTATGGCATAAAAATTAATAAAAACCAAAATTTCATAATTGGCATTCACTTTCGGCGAAATGTAACACTTACTTTGGGATTATTTGAATGTTGATAAATAAAAGTGCAAATAAATCTGGTTGATGTTGAGTTGTAATTCGTATCGAACACTTTTATTAAAGGGTCACCAATCAGGCAGCTTTGAAGTAACAGATTCGATCGACGATGTTAAAGTTACGTTTACTTGTATATATGTGTGTGTGTGATGGGTGGTTTTGGTAACAATGAACGGCAAAAGATGTGCAACAACGGAAAACAATGGCAAGCACTAAATTGGTACAATGCAAGTGAAGGTACATCTATTTATCACTTTTTTGTGGCAAAATGTGTTGTACGTAGTTTTTCCTCTAAGCATTCACTTATTTTGGCAGTTCAATACAAAAAATCCTATTACAAGTAAAATCGAGATATTTTTCTTCATATTTTCTATATGTATGTTGTGTTCTTAAAGTTTGCTTCTAAATTTCAACCGCACAACCGTTTTTAACTGTTCAACTGTTTGTCATCGTTTGAAGAGTGCAAATCTTTGCCAACCTTCTCATAGTTGCTTAAAAAAGTGGAAGAAGAAGAAGTTGGAAAAATATTATATCAAGGCGTGCGATTAAAGCTTAACACATTTGAAGGTGGCTGCTTGCAGATTACAGCATTCCCATTGCACTGCTAAATGTCACATTATACGCGCATCAGTGAGACAAGACGCCAAATCTAGTTTTGAGCATTCTACGGATCGTCAAATTTTCATTTAAAAAGTGATGGTAAAAAAGTTTTATAAACATTTTTGGCGAAGGGTTTTTAAAAAATTTTAAATGTTTACATATGTAATAAACAATATTTTTAAATATATTTCTTCCATACCAAGGTGAAATTATCTAGATGAAGTAGTAAGAGCAGTACGAAATATTGGCACTGCCTGATTAGAAGTGTATGCCTATTAGATGATCCAAAGGGAGTAAAGGACAGAAATACATATAAAGATGTTTAACCTTTTTCACTAAAAGTAGGAGATTTGCAACAAATTTTTTATTCGAATTAGATAAGAGCTATCCAATTTTGTGGACTAGGATTGCATTTTGTACTGAAAACAAATATTATAAAGTGTTTTAAGGATTTCATAGAATATATTATAAAAGATAATTTGATTTATTTTATTTAATTTGGAATTTTAATGTACTATTTTAAACCCATGGAATATTTATGTATATACATATAATTGTGGATATTTATATATATATATATAATGTGGAACAACATTAAGACGGGCGCCGCAAATAGGGAGAGAAGCTCGCCTTAACACCCAAAAAGGGCTACTAAATTGGCGTCTGCGTTTATAAACTTGGTTGCTAAGAATTACCCAGAGGTTTTCCATTGGATCTGGATTAACTGCAAGCCACTTCAACGCAGGAATATTTTTCGACGCGAAAAACTGCTTTGTACACTTAGCGCTGTGGATTGGAGGATGATCATGTTGATACGTCCAAGACTCACCGTGAAATTGTTCGTTAAAATTCCATAAAAGCCCTTTACGTAATTTTCTGCGTTCATCCTATGCGAAATAAAACAAACTGGGGCTTGCCACGGTTGTTTAAAAACACCCCAAACCATAATAAAGCCACCGTGGACGTTTCGGGAGTGATGCGTTTGTCGTGGCTCGCGAATACCTCTCCAAAACTTCTGACATCCATCAGGCGATTAATTTTGTTTTCAACGCTAAAAATAGTGGATTGCCATTCATGATTTCATTGCCAAGATATGATTATTGGCGAATTCGGGTTTGGCTGCTTTGTACCGCGGTGTAAGCTGCGGTTTAGTCAAATTTGTTGAGTTCTCTTCGTAACATTAAAATAAAGTTCACATCTAATTTGGTTAAGGCTGATGTTTTTATTGACAGCCAACCGTCTTATCTATATCTTACACTTCTCGTCAATCTTAGGCTTTGGACCGTCCATTAAATTTTTCCCTGTCCATCAGGAATTTTCATAAAGTTGTGCATTGTATTTCTATTTCGATGTACATTTATCGTTAATTTGTAAATTCCTCTTAGCATAGTGTCATAAAAAGTTAT
This sequence comes from Anastrepha fraterculus, assembly GCA_037575425.1. Lineage (NCBI taxonomy): Eukaryota > Metazoa > Arthropoda > Insecta > Diptera > Tephritidae > Anastrepha > Anastrepha fraterculus. The sequence goes on from JAYXIM010032079.1 coordinate 36,177, forward strand.
TTTTCTCGCATGAAAAATTATTTATTTACTAATGGAAACTACTCAACTGAATAATATTAAATTAATTATTAATTCTACAAATGAAGTAAGGTACGCAAACGAAGAGTGTGGAATCCGGTTTGTGTTTTAATTATATTTGTTTTTGTGTAGGTCTTTTACTAAAGAAAACTGAATTGTAAAAATTGCTTGCCCTAACGCCTTAAAAAATCCTGGAAAATGGATATTTAATGTATTTACTATTTATGGGTATACCACAATTATTTAACCTTAGGCGTCTCTATATTACATTTTTATTCCAAATTTAATTTATCGCCCTCGAATCAAACTTTTTTCGAAGAGATATACAAATCTTTCATATATATTTAGAGTATAGGTATACTGAGCAACCGCCGTAGCCGAATGGGTTGTTGCGTGACTACCATTCGAAAGAGCGTCTCGATTCGAGTCTCCGTAGCATGAAACACCAAAATGATAGAAAAAGCTTCTTTTTAATAGTGGTCGTAAATTAAGAACTTTTGTTCAATTTCAAATGAGGAATTTACGGGACTGAACCAATTCATTTGAGAACTTATAACAAAATGAAGAGTTAAGTGCGAGAAAAAATCGTGATAAAAAAACAAGAAAGGCTATTTACCCAATTCATAGTTTTAGTTGAAGATAATTCATAAGAGCTATCCACCCTAATCAAAATGTTCTTTTCACATTAAAATCATGTTTTATTTTTGTTCAGGTGTTGTATATTAATTAAGTTTAAATAAATATCACGCGTCGGGGACTTAAATTATTTACATATCTACACATCTGCATATTTAACATACGTATTTGATAAATTTGGTTCATGACGGTGTTAAATGTAATTATAAACGTAAAATTTAATTCATAAGCTTATTATCAATTCAAACAGTGTTCAGTTAAGAAAATTGCTAGCAGGCGTTTGGCTCAGATGTGGCCTTCTTAAGTTATTATTTGGAATCATTTTAGTATTTGGCAATACTTGAATTCTTTTGGTAATCTAAAAGCAGTGGCTGATAATATTTTAAATTAAATGAATGAAATAAAAAAAAATTTGACTAAGTGGTTCTTTACTTTAACCCCCCTTTTCTACTCTACGTCTACATATCATATGTGTATACTAAAGTCAACGCTAGAGGCGAAGAAAACAAACATAAATACCGCGAGGATTGAGCCTTAAAGCGGGAAAACCCTTTCTGCTGCCCTACAAATACGGATTCCTAACAAATTTTGTCAGCCGCCTCTAAATCAAAGGATCAGCATTTACATTTTTGCATTAGCTTTAGAGCAGAACACTTTTCGTTTTTGTGTCTATATTTCATTGTATTTTGCTAACGAAGACTAAGTGTTAAAGCTTTTCGTAACACTGTGATTCATCTTATCATTTGGAACATAAATAAATAGGTTGTATGGTTCACGAACGCGGGAGAGCGCCACCAAAGAAGGCTATACGCGCTAATTATATACTTGTATACATAGAAATATTTAAGGGAAATGGCTATCGGTCGAAATTTCCACTTATAACTACAATTTTTCGTTGGACAGAAGTAATTTCAATCTGCAGTGGACATATCGCACCTAAATACAATACAAAAGGGTCACAACTCAAAATGTACCTTCTGCTCAAATATGAACGAGACGTTATCAATAAAACGGTCCGCGGATGACATATGGCAAAATAAATTTTTGTTTTTTGGTAGGACTGTTATAAGCTTTCATGGCAAATTTCAGCGTGATATGTCACATAGTTTATTTTCTGTGCTACTGTAAACAAGTCAAGCTCGAGTGTGGAAAATTTTGAGTTGTGACCCTTTTGTATTTAGGTGCGATATGTACACTTCATGAGAGAACAATCTGGACACCGTTTTTCAAAGTCTTTGCTTTGGGTGGGCTTAAAAACTTGGCTTGAATAGGTCATCTTGCTCCATAATTCTCTTAATATACGAGTATATGTATCATAGAATGTCACGAAACCAAGATTAGTCATAAGTTTCTGTTTTTATAAACTGTAAGGTCTTGATGTGAAATATTTCACACAATATTGACGGTACAAATTATCAGACAAATTAATTTGGCTATCATATTTCGTTTATGTACCTATGTTAGCTCAATTTTTAATAATACATATACATCAGAGCTTTTGTTTTCGTTTCTATTTACGCTTAAATACTCACTATTGAGTTCATTCGTCTACCTTTGTTCCTAATGGTAAAAGTGTTATTATTTATATATTTGCAAGGTTGATAGGTTATAAGGTTTGACCATACGAAGCAAAGTTGTAAAAGTAACTTCCACTGCCAAGTCATAGGGGATTCGGCAGGAAAATTATACCCGTTCATTTCACACGTATTCTTTCAATCAATCGTGACTGAGCAATCACTGCGTTGATTATTTTTTATTTAACTAACACAATCTCAGTTTTATCGTAAAAAACCGCTATCACATCGCCTGTCACGTCAATAAATCAGTTGATTCCTTCAAATTCGTTGCTAGCTGGTTAAAGGTCTGATGTTGACCACACCTTCTGATTTCTTTCCACATATTGATATTATATATATCGCGGCGGCCGCCGTCGCCGAATGGGTTGGTTCGTGACTACCATTCGGAATTCAGAGAGAACGTAGGTTCGAATCTCGGTGAAACATCAAAATGAAGAAAAACATTTTTCTAATAGCGGTCGCCCCTCGGCAGGTAATGGCAAACCTCCGAGTAAATTTCTCCTCATAAAAAATATCTGCCGTTCGGAGTCGGCTTGCAACTGTAGGTCCCTCCATTTGTGGAACAACATTAAGATGCACACCACAAATAGGTGGTGGAGCTCGGTCGAACACCAAAAAAAAAAAAAAAAAAAAAATAAAATAAAAAAAAAAAAACGTGTTCGCGTGTATAAATATATTATAAATAATTGGCGCTTGCACCCTTTTTTGTTTGGCCGAGCTCTTCCTCCTATTTGTGGCGTGCGTGTTGATGCTCTTTCACAAATCGAGGAACCTACAGTTTCAAACCGACTCCGAACATCAAATACACTCGGAGGTTTGCCATTGCCTGCCGTGGGGCGACCGCTATTAGAAAAAAAACGTTTCCATCCTCTGGTGTTTCATGCCTACAAATGTTGATGGGTTGGACATTTTGTCGAATAACTCTGAGGGTTCAATTAAACGCCTACTGCCTTGTGGTTAGCTATGGTGCATTCGTTCGATATTATTAACGTCTTTTTCAGTAGAATCCTGGCAAAAGAGAATGCAATATCAAACTCTATTTTGAATGAAATCGAATTTATCGAGATTTTACACACTATGATGTGTGTTCAAAAAGGAAGGTGATTTTTCAAATTTCGAGGATTTTCGATTTTATTATTTTGTTGTGTTGATTCAAATGTTCTGAACGAGCGAATGTTCTAAATTGCCAGAGTGTCATAGTTCAAAAAATGGCTTCAAATTAAGAGCATTTTTTCATATAATGAGATAATGTTAATGAATATCGCCATTAATATCGACACGAACGAAGATGTTGCAGTAATTTCTGCATACTTATCTAAAAAGTGTTTAAGTTTCCGACACTATTTAAGTAAATGTTTATAACTTCAACTGCATGGTACGTTTGGTATGCTTTGACAGATACAAAGGTTTGACGTGTTTTAAGGTGCCCGGTGATTTTCTGGTATCAAAAGAAAATTTATGAATAGATCTGAATGATGACTTTTTCTGGCTCCCAAAATAGAAAATGCCTGGGAATAGAGGGAGAATTGCCGCAATTGTGGGGATAAAGTCCGCATAACTAGAAGAGCTTAGGCCATGACAAAGTGCTTTTTGTCAGAGTTGGTTTGCGGTTTGGAAAAAGCATTGGTACAAGTGTGTTATATCTGAAGGAACTACTTTGAAGAGAGCAAGGGAAATATATATTGGTGAATAAACACATATTATATATTATCTGAACATACCACGTAAATATCTTTGTCCTAATATATATCTCTATGAAAGTGTACATTATCTCGATTCCGTTATGTTACCAATTTATACATGCTACCTTAAAGTACTGGCAGTGAATGTATACACAAATTCTGGTTAACATCTGAAATTGAACCGAAAACTAACTAGAATTGTACAGTGAAGAAGCACAATGCCATTTTTGCAACATGTGATTTATTGGGCTCAATTAAATTTACTAGGCTAAAACATTCACCAAAAACGTGCAAAACAAAGCAGAAGCTACACTTTACACGCTAGTCGTGAATTATGTGCGAAGTATACAAATGTATTGACATACACGTGTATGTATGTATGTATGTGGGTGGGTGTTTGTGTATGCACTACAATAAAAACATGCGCGTGCATTCGTTAACTTCCAAGTTGCCAAAACTAAAGCTAACAAAACACCCACTTATACCAACCGATTTAAATATGCGCAGATATTCACTTGCGATTACCCACTAGTGCACGTATGTACATGTCGATATGTAGTTATGTAAATGCTCCCGCTCTGGGCTGTACATTAGCCCGTATAGCCAAGCCACCGGGGTTTTTTAGTAGGAGTATTCATTGTGGTTTATTTCGAAAATTTTCGATGCTGCTATGGATATATTCACATTCGGCACGGGCGAGTGCGTACTGCATACATATGTATATGTATGTATGTACATACATTAACACATCCATTTGTATTCCTTATGTATGCGTAAGTGCATGGAATTGCATATGAGTTCTGTTGGGATCTGCTAACCTACCAAAAACAGTCAATAACCGCATGGTTTGCAATTCATGATCACCCTAACCCCTTAATGGGATAACAAATTTGTATGTAAATATACATTTTTCTATGATCTGGCATTGCCATTAGTGTTTTAACATTTGGAATCTATAATATTGCCAATTTTAGGGTATTTAAGTCAACCAGAGAGGCTGTGCATGTTTTGGTGGATAGATTCAAGTTACATATTTACGGCCTGTCTAATGGAAGCGTGACCGCCATAATTTGGAAACTATTTCACCAATTCGATCCTAATAAATTGCATTGTAGGAGTTTATAATATTTATTAAACGCATTATATTCAATAAAATGTATAATCAGCACCATTACCTATAAAGGTTTCACATCTTCAAATCATACTTTGAGCTCATTTTTGCGAAAGTTGTGAAGGTAATTGGCTCCAAATCACCCGAATTCGCCTTGATAACTTGTTCACCGTCATATTTGTTTTACTTTGAGTTTTTGCTTAATTATTGTCCAGACATTTTCAGTAGGGTTGGCTTCAGGCGACTGGGAAGACCAAACCAACATTTCAACCACATTTTGTTGTTTCTCTACGCACATTCGGCTTCGATGCTTGGGATGGCTAGTTTTTCCAAACACCTTCACAGCTGATATTAATAATGCTTTTTGGTAAATTTTATTCAGCAAAACTGCATTCAAATTGGGTGTAAATACAAATAACCGACCAACTCCTTTTTCGGAGAAGCAGTCCCAAACAAGAATCTTAACAGGATTCCTAATAGTTTGTTCAAGTTGTCGATTATCAGCAGTACACTAGGACCAACGTATGCAACTATTCGCCCACAAGGAAAATTCATTGGTGAATTTCCCTTATCCCATGCAAGTCTTTCTTCATTTTCATTTCATTTAATGAGAGCAGCAGATCTTTTTCACGTTAACGTCCTCGAATCATGTCTTTGGATACATTAACACCACTTTCCTTTAAAACCTGCTCGGTTTCACGCAACGATAAGTTCGGCTTTGACAAATCAATGAACTTCTGATTTTGGTTTGGGGAGGTATGTTTTTTGGGCCTCGTTTGTGGAAGTCGTTAACGTTTTGAGCTTCGGTGTACCATTTATTTATGAACGGCTTCGACTTCTTCCAATATTTTGCTGCAGATGCACGTGACATTTCTGAACCTTTAAGGTGTCTTCATAGGAACATTAAATCCTTTTCACACGCAGACCTCTTTTTGTAAAAACTTTCTAAATAGTTTTTCCAAATTTCTCACAAAACTAACAATTCTCATAACACGTATTGTAAATAGGATACGTCTATTTAGCAGTATTTACCTTTTGTTCTTTGAATTTTGGTGGTCACGCTTCTACTACACGCTTCTTCTACACGACAGACTGTCCTATTGAGTGTCTCTATACCGGTAAAGCAATGCATTGCTCGAAATGCCGAAAATGTCATACCACATGGTCGCGGAATTTAAGACAATATCTCGACTTGCACTCTTACAAGAAAAAATGCAATCAAGGAATGAAGCACAAAAGACTAAAAAAGAAAACTAAAATTTTGTTTGACTCTCCCAAGAACCGAACCTAGGCGTGCTGAATGGGAAGTTAATGCTATAATCAGTGGCCGCAATGCGAACAGAAATAAAATTTTACTTCTTACAGTTATACTCAGGATATGTAGAATTGAATAGTTGTTCGGAAAAAGGTCTACAGAGCGAAAAATATCTCATGGTACTAGTACCGAACTGCCAAATATAGAAGGAATGGATGATACTTTACACACCTAGAATATTGCCGTTTAAAACTTGGCTCTTGTTTGTATGGAGGAAAGAGGTAACGTACACTAATTTACACTAATTTTTTAGATCCGCAATAGGTTGCAAGTAGTGGTTTTCCCTGCAGGGTATACCTGTGCTTATCTTTTACTTTACTCATAGCCAGCATAGTTGCACACATACATGAAGAGTCTCTTGCACGCATTGCTCTACTCATCTCACGTTTTTGCATTAAATTGGCTTTTGCATGATCGCTGTACATATCTTTGTGGTTTGTTATTGTGTTTTCTAGGTTATGTTTCGTGACACGTGAAATTGCAACACTGCTTATAATAGCAAAAGTAATCATATGCAAGTTGCAGACAGAAACGCATTAACGACGTTTAGAATGGATTGTTTGCCAACATTGATTTTGAGAGGTAATCGAATTTTAAAAGCTAGCTAAGCGGCTACTGTAGGTGAGCTCTTTTATGCGTAATATATATAAGTAACTAGCTGACCCGGCGATCTTTGTTCCACCCTAGAGGCAATAAAAAAGCAGATTTTTGATTTTATTAAGTTAATTTTTTTATTAATCAAGTATTTCAATGAAGCTTTAATAGATTGCACTTTTCAGTTAAGCACCTTGTGATATACGACATTTTTTGCTTTATTATCAGGTGCAAGAACAAACAACGCAGATGGTTTTCCGACCCGTGAACATGCCACATATAATTGACCATGTGAGAAACATTGATTTTCTAGATTCAGACCATAACCTTTCAAGGATTGGCCTTGTGATTTGTTAATGGTCATGGCGAATGCAAGACAGATCGGAAATTGAAGTCTTTTAAACTCAAACGGTAGATCGGTTTTGACCATCGGAATCCTCGGAATGGGAACTTCTTCACCTTCGAATTTTCCTTTGAGTATCGTCGCATAAATCACATTGTTCATCAATATATTTACCACCAAACGCGTACCGTTGCAAAGTTTTGGTGGGCTTATGTTTCGAAGCATGATTACTACGGAGCCAACTTTCAGGCGTAAATTGTGCGGTGGTAAGCCAGGCACATCCAAGGAGTTTAAAAATTCAATTGGATAGTTGGTGGCTTCATCTTCATTTGTTACACAGTCAATGAATTTGAATGAATTGCATTGTTGAAATTGAACGCATTGTTCGAATGATATCATTTTGAATTATGTAGTTTAGGTCATCTACATCTTTATTCTTAGCCGCTAAAATTGCTCGCTTACTCAACCATTCATTATTTTTGTAGTTATTAATGATGTTTGATAAGTTCGTCTTTCGATGAGACAAAGTTACAGAAATTCTGAGGAAATGAAGTCAATCCGCTCGATTCGTCGGCAGGTACTCGACCATTACCGGTAGTCAGTAATTGCTCAGAGAAATCTTCAGTAGATGTATCATTAAGTAATGCAACTCTCATGCTTGTTGTCAGCGGAAGTTTCTTCACATAGCGCCATAGATTCGATTATTTGAGGCAAGCGTTTATTTCGTCAGTAGCCGTTGATCTTGGAATAACTGGCAGTGTTTGGTGCAAGTCGCCAGACAGTAAAAGCAATGCGCCTTCAAAAAAATCAATAATGGCAATTTCACCCTTCCACTAAGGCAGCACAATCCGGGCGTTTCTCCGGAAAACTTCAATGCGCCAAAATACTCGCAAACAACGTTCATCATTGGCCCAATGCAAACGCTAAGATGCAAGCAGTAATCAGTGTTGCAATCATATCGAAACGCTGCTCGATTCAAATCAGTACTTGATAATTCTCTTCTTGTGCGTCGAAAATGATCTACTTGTTGATCTCTGTTATTCGCTCGACGAGCCATACTAACGTGGGGCTCTTCACGGACAATTCCTTGCGCCTCTTCAGTCGTTTCATTCGCAATGTTTCGTATCCTTCTTGCATTACGGCTTTGTCGGGAAAGATTCGATTGGCTTGGTTGCGGCATTGATAATGATGATTCAAAGAGAATACAAATTACTGTATATTATTATATATATATTTCTGACAAAATTTATATTGTCAAATTTTCTACTTAACCATAGACAAAATTACGTTTAGCTGTCATTTGCGTTTTGTTATTCCATATCAGATGCGTTTTTGTTATACCACATTTTATAGTGACTTCACGGAAACGCGGTCGAATTTGATAAAAAGTATCCTATGTCCGTCTCTTGGTTCTAAGCTACCTCTCCAGCAATTTTCAGTCAAATCGGTTCAGCCGTTCTCGAGTTATAAATAGTGTAACTAACGTGACTTTCTTTTATACATACATATATGTATATAGATATGTATGTAGTAGGTCTTGGAATAAAAATCTATTCCGCACATAAAATTTGAAATCATAGAAGAAAGGATAGAAAAAGGTTGAAGAAAAAGCTCAACAGACGTGAATACAATTAAAAATTATTAACAACCTCTTCTCACACTTACATATGTATCTGCATAAAAATAGGGGCATGCAATTAATTCCCTTATGCGTTACCCTTTTTCATTATCATTAATGTTTAGAAGGAGTTACGATTGCGGTATATACTTATAATTTTTAGGGAAATCGAATAACAGATATTTATTCTAGAAAATTAGGCCTAGACTGAATGCGTTAGAAGATATTCGAATCTAATTCACCAGTGATGTTTTTGATTCCTTCATTGTGGATATCAAACAGCGCTGGAGGCCCAAAAAATCTTTCTAGAATGTGTTGCGATTCCGTAATTACGCAAAAAATCTTCCTTTAAAAAAGAAATACAATACAAATACCAAAAGTCTCATAATGCTCGTTTCAGATAATGAAACTGTCATTTTTAAAAAATCCGTTTTTCTTTTATTTTGTTAGATATTATTAGGACTGTTTCATATCTGTCATGAAAAAGCTTCACATAAAAACCAACTGCCGTTCGGAGGTGGCATAAAATGAGAATGTTCTCTAATTTTGAAACAACATCAAAGCGCATACTACAAATGGGATCAGAAGTTCGGCCAAGTCAAGATATTGGGGCTAAATATACGAGATGTGGAAATTAGGTTTCGGGAATTTCCTTTACTACCAGTCTAAGTTTGGTTTGTGAGTGTTTTCCGAAAGTAACTTCCTGGATATTTGAGTGTGACCCCGTGTTCGATATTGTATTCATCGTTAATATGTTCTGCCATATGACAGTTTCTGCACAGTTTTACGTTAGCGTCCTTGAGTGGCTGCCATTCTATAGTCCTGAAGAAGTCGCACCTCAGTTTATCAATTTTGTAATTGTAAAACAAATACAAATTTTTATTCTCTTTAGAAGTGTCTGGTAGTACTGATATTAGTTTATATCCGTTAAAATAAATTGATACTCATCATTTGCAAAAGTTTATCGCTTCATAACTACATATATCATCAATTTATTGAATATTTTATGACTTACTATTTCATTCTTTAATACATTCAAATATTCAATTTTTCATTACATTACATTTTCTGAGCCTCTTTTTGCCTGCCCCGCTCAGTTTTTTGGGTTGTTCGGCTGTATCTGTGCCGATAGTGTGCTGCTTAGGTGTTTCAGCTGTTGGGTTACACCTAAACTGTTTGCCTGGGTCATTTCTGCCTCTCGCCTTTGGTGTCTTGATTGACGAGCCTTTGGCTCGCTCAATTTATGGGCTGCTCCTCCTTTCTTGATTGAGCTACTGTGTCCTCTGATGGTGAGCTATTATGGTTGCTCTCGCCATTTTTGTTTTTGTTTTAATTTGTTTTAATTGTGTCCAATTTGGTCCCACGTGTAAAGGGGAAAGGTTGGTCCGCTGCGCCAGTGTCCCGGTAGCGCAGTAAGGCACTTATTAAAATGGAGCCTTTCCTGGGCGCTCCAAGTTCGCATATTAGCGACTAGATACCCCCTAGTCACTCATCCATCGGCATATGCTGTTCTATCTTGGAATGCGGATTTGTGTAGAGTTTACTCTACCTAGATTTTAGTCACCTCTTACGACAGTCATACCTTACCTCGGGCAAATTCTAACCCCTGACCCGCTGGGGGTATCTACAAATAAAAAATAGGAATTTTCCGGAGTAATTCACTTGCTAATATACCCCAAACTTTGGATTTAAGTCTAAGACTAGGCCACCAATTCAAAAATTCAATATATTTTGGAGCCAAGCCCGAATTTTCTTTCCTTGATCCGGCGTATTGTTTATAAATGAGTCTTCAGCAGCCCCAAGGGAACTCTTCAAATAGCGTTATATCAAAAACTGCGAGGGACACCATTGAATTTAGAAGACCCCAATATGTAATCAATTATCAAAACTTTTGCCCAAAACAACGAGAAAATACGACCGTTATACGAGTGTTATCGAATATATTTTTTCTTTTCGGTTAGTAACACTCCTGTGGAAAGAGGTTTTTTGTTAATGAATACCCATTTTGGTAAACGACGACAAATCGAATTCCTACTAATTTTGGTGAACAATTCGTTTGCTGCCGACCATCGCCGGTAAATTTTGCTATTCAAAATTCGTAAAAACGATTTGTCGGCGGACACCAAAAATTATGTGCAGACTACAATTTTTATTGAAACTAAATTATGGTTTTTGTGTTATTCATTATTTGCTTAATTCCCGTAAATCATTGATTTAATTTAATTATGTTTTTTACGTAGTGACCCAGTTTTGTCATAGCAAACCTTCGAGTGTATTTCTGCCACGAAAAAGCTCCTGCCATGAAAAGGTTCCTCGCTGCATAGTCGGAGGGCGCAAAGTCGATACGTACAATTTATTTCTCTATAGTATGACGAATGGAAAAATGGTTTTGATCAAATAAATACACCGTACGTAGACTATTTGTCTTTGTATAACGAGCTCTAGTCCTATGTAAAAACTAGACCATGTGGGCGACAGAATTATTTATTAAAACGTTTTATTGATATATAGAATAAAACAAATACATAAATATAATCAAACATTATTATTTGTAAAGCTAACTACGTTATGAAGGAATTAATTACTTGAAATTTTTCTTTGGCCGATTCGGCTTTAGAAATGCATTACTTTCTTCTCCTTAGTTAACTATGTCGCCTTTATAAATAAGCAAATTTATATCTAGTCTTTAAGACTTTTAAATCATAGACTCAATAAAACCATTACAAATCCAAATATGTCAAAGGAGTTATGGAGGTCTTACGCCCGTTTACAAACCTCAGTTGGCTCATAATTTTTATTAAAAATATATTTTTCCCAACACGCGCTTAGAAAATGCGCACGAAAAATTGATAAGTCCCGTATTGTGCAAAACTAATTAATAAAAGGAGGTATCGGAAAAAAATTGTTGCAATTATGTTCATTTTAATCAAATGCCCTCATGCCACTACAATGCATTTCACATAAAAAATGGCAAAGAATTAATGTAAGTAGTACACACATACACACATACACACATACATATGTACATATGATACTTATAAATAACACGTAAATTCAAAGAACTATTGGTGCGTATATTTATATAGCACTTTTTGGATCATCAACCCATTAATTGAAACGATATTTTGTTTAACAAATAGTGAGATAATAATACCAGCATTTAGTCGAGCTCGCTGGATCCCAAAGTTTAAATAGGCATTGCAAGAAGATGTACAGACGTAACTGTTTTCGGCTGTGCCAAAAATTATATGTTTCTATTGAAAATAATCTCATTGTTATTAAGACCTAAAGTCGATATAACAAGTGCGAACAATCTCTCCTACAGCTGCCATGCCGCTAAAGTGCCTATCAGAACTAGCTAGTAATATTCTAGTATCTTTGAAAATATGGATACAGTCCATTTATCTTTCCTGTGCATCATCAGCTAACATAAATTATATGAAAAGCAAGCAAAAGGCAAGCGGCCGCCGTAGCCGAATGGGTTGGTGCGTGACTACCAACGTCAGTTCGAATCTCGGTGAAACACCAAAATTAGGAAAAACATTTTTCTAATAGCGGTCGCCCCTCGGCAGGCAATGGCAAACCTCCGAGTGCATTTCTGCCATGAAAAAGCTCCTCATAAAAATATCTGCCGTCGGCTTGAAACTGTAGGTCCCTCCATTATTGGAACAACGTCAAGACGCACGCCACAAATAGGAGGAGGAGCTCGGCTAAACACCCAAAAAAGGGCGTATGCGCCAATTACATATATATAATATATAATATATATATAAGGAAAACATCAGTAATCCTTCCCTTTAAAAATCCAAATGTTACAATGATAAGATCAACGGATTTGATCAGCGCTGGTGAATTAATATTTCGCCTGATTTCTAAATAAATTCCGCATTAAAAGAACCATTTCTACAGACTCCTTAGTATTCAATACAAATTCTCAATGATTTTTTAATTACTCAAAGTTGTTATAAATGATGAACCCGATAAAATAAAAGCACACAAGTAAACATTTGAAAAATAGGCGCTGCCACGCTCAAATACATCGCAGAATAATAAAGGTGAAAATATAAGGCAGCTTTCTCCGTTTATTTTCTCACATTGGGATGGCTTATGTTTTGCAATGTTGTCTTTATTCGTTGGAAGTTTAATGTGTTGCTTTTTTGTAGGCATATATGTATGTACATATATTTAAGGGACAATTTTGTTCTTATTTTCGCCATATTTTGTTTGGCGTATGCCGATGATATTGACATCATCGACATTAACAACCGCGCTATTAGTTCTGCCTTTACCAAACTGGATAAAGAGGCAAAGTCAGGCCCGACGAGAGGGGGGCGGGGATCGGGTACTTTTTCCCCCGGGCCCGGAGTTTTCAGAGGGGCCCGGACTCGAGATTATACGTATTTATATGAATTAGACATCATTGGAAAGGGCCCGCATTTGCAATTTTCCCCGGGGCCCGGATATGCTCTCTACGGCCCTGGGCAAAGTGAATGGGTCTGGTGGTAAACGAGGACAAAACGAAGTACCTCCTGTCATCAAACAAACAGTCGTTGCATTTGCTCACGTCACTGTTGACAGTTATGATTTCGAGGTTGTAAAAGACTTCCTTAACACCGATAACAATCAACGGAAGTCCAACGTAGAATCTCTATTGCCAACAAGTGCTACTTTGGACTAAGTAGGCAATTGAGTAGTAAAGTTCTCTCTCGACGAACAAAACTGACACTCTAACCCGTCCTAACGTATTGCGTAGAAGCGTAGACGATGACAACATCCGATGAGGCGACACTTGGAGTGTTTGAGAGAAAGATTCTGCGCAAGATTTTTGGACCTTTGCACGTTGGCAACGGCGAATATTGCAGGCGATGGAATGATGAGCAGTATGAGCTTTACGAAGACATTGACATAGCGCAGCGTATAAATATCCAGCGACTACGTTGGCTGGATCATGTCGTCCAAATGGAAACCAGCTGGTGATAGCAGAGGAAGAGGAAGACCTTCCCTGGGTTGGAAAGATCAGGTGGAGAAGGACTTGGTGTGTCCAACTGGAGCCGGTTAGCACGAGAAAGAAACGACTGGCGCGCTTCGTTAAACTCGGTTAAAATCGCGTAAGCGGTTATAGCGCCAATTAAAATTCTCTTGATTGGTTAGCTCATCTCTAATTTGATTAAACAAACTAGTTCCATATGCTTAATGCTGATTAAAGGTTAGACCGATATATTTTATGCTTGCTGTTAGATGTCTTTACTTAGAGTGAGACAGATTTTAGTATGCCATTACAAATATAAGTTAGAATCGATAATAATATGTTATGTGTAAAATATATGTAAGTATGTATGCAAGTATTCGAATTGCTTCATTTAATAGGTCTTATTATTTTTCTTATTAGACAGTATCCCCAAAGGTAATTTTTAATGAAATATTTCTTACAAACAAAATTCAAGTAATTGCCTCTTTGATAGTCGGAAAGGGTAATATATTTTATATATCTGTCCTTTAGACCTTCAAAGTAGTGTCAAATATTTCACCAATACAATTCCATTATGGCTGAAATAGACGTAAAAATACTTAACTTTTTATTTTTTATTAATTGTTTTTTTTTTTTGTAATTTTTTCAACATTTATGATGCGGTTTTATGTTTGCGTCCTTTCTTAGGGGAGGAAAAATGTTGGCGTGTCCAAAAACATGATTGTTATAAAAAAGTGGATTATTATCACTTCGCAAAACCGTCTGAAATTTTTGGGAACCAGTATTGTTTTACGTTGAAGAGAACCTTGAGTTTAAATTATGTTGTGTTCCTCCTTGGAAAAAAGAACACCAACGTACCTGAAAGTTTTCTTTTAATCGATCAAAAAGCGAGATATGATAATCACATAAACCAAGACTGTCGGACGATCTGAACTTTCCCATGTTTAATATTTCACTTCATCAACACCTTCATAATCAGCTCCTTCGGTTGGATTTTCATAACATTGTTTACACTCTCCAACGTGACAACTCTGTGCTGAATTATCGGAAACCATAACTTTTAAGCAATCGTTATATGGTAAGATAATTGAGTTTGTAGTTGGCGTTAAGGAAGGCTGCTTGAGGGAACACAATATCATTTCATAGTACAAATGAACGTTTTCCTTTACTGAATGTGTCCCATCCCAATCTTTTGGACGCAATCGAGCAAAAGTTAAAAAACCTATTTTGTAACTTGGGTGTTCCGTTTTAATATGTTCGTAAACTCGTGGAAGGTTTTGTAAAATTTCACAATTTAGACAAAAACATATCTTCTTTGCTGAGCCAAATATAATTATTATTCAATTATTATTCATAAAAATTTATCCCCATGCTTTTTATTTCTCCAGACAAACTATTTCTATTCATCTCGATATTCCTTGTTTTGGCTTTTTTACAAGTGTTCGTGAACAGCCAAAGGTTTTTGCAACCTTCCTTTCGCTCCATGGCCCAGATATGAGTAAAAGGATTTCATTTTTTAATTGCTTACTACTTCATTGCTAAATTTATTTTCTAAATTTTTAGTAATTTTAAGAAAATGATAAGATGGGCCACTTTCTGGTATAGATATACAAATCTTAAAAAATTGCATGACTTTCATTGAATTACCACCGGACCAACCCTTTTGAAACCATTTTACGATTCTATCGCTTTTTTACATAGGCTTGGTGAAATCGACGCATTCCAGTTTTTTTGAAACTTAAAGAATTCAAACAAACAAATAACATTGCATTTACTGTTGCAGCATAAGAGCTAAAAAATGTATGGGTCATTAAATTTTTGTAGCTCGTAAACGCTTTTCTGTCCCGAAATGACCGTCGGCGCGTTAAAAGCCGATAAATAAAGGAACAAACATAAGTGAAACATTTTTTTTGGAATTTTTTTTTTCTGAAATCAGTTACTGCGTCTATTTTAAGTGACGCAGGAGATCCCATGCATCCATTCTCTAAGGAGTAAAATGGCTGGAAATAAGGAGCCCATTAAAACATGTTTATCAAAATCTAATCAAAGCAACACGAAATATAGTAAGTCATTACAAATCAAGCAAATACTCCAAATGCTACAACCTCTTAGTGAAACTTCTCAATTAAATAAACATAAATTTAGAGGAAGTTCTGCCTTGCAGTGCTCTTTGCAGAAGAAGCCTAAATGTAGGCAAATATTGTTTCAATAAAAGCTTGCTGTTTAAGCTCAGCTAAGCCCAAACACGAACCGAGCTCAGTAAGGAAGCCAGTGTTGCATAGGAATACGACAATTTAATGCCACTGTAGCTCATTTGTGTACTCTGCTAAACATAAACCTGCATACGTATTTATTACTTATGCTGAAAACAGTGAACAACGTAAACGCAGTCCCTTACCGCAGCCCCTAAAGAGCACAAACACTCATCCCGTGAGAACAACTGCGTTCTTTTAATTACATACATATTTACACAATACATCGGTTACATCGGTTTGTTGTGTGTATGTGTTTGGTTGTATCTACACAATGTTGCCATTAATATTTTTCACTGAACATTTGACGAGTGTGTAAATTTTTTTTTCGCCATACCTATCAAGCAAACCTTGATATCTATCATACTTGGAATCACTCCTGCAACGTGGCAGCAGAAGTTCCCCTCATAATTTTGTTTTTCAGCATAGTCATTGGACAAACCTAGTCATCTATCATCCGTGGCCTGAATCAACCACTTTCGGATCCCACCATTGGAGCCCACACGCGAAACATTGTAGGGGGCTGGTGAGAGCTTTGCTAAAATGTACCGAGAGAATTTTAAGAGGGTATTCTGGTCTAGACGCCTTAATTTTAAGTATTTTTAAAACTAAGATAAAAAAATGAAAAACATTTTTATTATCCATTTTTTTATGGTTTTTATTAATATAGGAAAAGTGTAAAAAAAGTGAATAAAAAACAAACAAAAAATCGTGCGCTATGGTTGACATGATTCCAACCCCTGTAGTGATCTAAAACAAACAAATTAAAAAAATCTTCATTCAAACATTCCAAATCAAAGAAAAAAAAAAGAAATTCACAAAATGGCGTCAACTTGAAAAAAAAAAAATTGTATTGCCCTATTTTTTTACCTTAAATAAATAAAGGTTGTGTGGGTTACAAAAGATTTTCTGGAAAGAACGAGGCCACAAGTCGTCCGGTAACATCTGCCGTTCATTGTGCGATTCGCTCCACTCGGCCGGCTTAGACGCCACGTCACAAAATCCGCTGTATGTCCGAAAATAATTCGAGTTTTGAAAAATCCGTTGAAGGGCATATTTTTGAAGGTCTAAACTTTGATAATATGCAAAAAAAAGATCAATTTTTTTTTAATTTATAAGGCCAGAATACCCCCTTAATAGCTACATTGCTAAGTTTCTATTCGCTTAGAAGTTACACAATACGAATAAACGAAATGGCTGTAGTGCAAACTGAATAAATTTTCGCTGGGCCTATTCGATGCAAAGTATGATATATAGCAACTACAAATTAAATTCCAGATATCGAGCCTCTAGCTTTGAATTGACAAGAGAGTAAAGAGGGTTTTGGTCGTTCTGCAAAAATTATGGGTTTCTATATGCCTTCATAAGAATCAAAAATAATGCCTTAAGAGGAATATGTAATTAACAACGGTGAAATCTCAGTCAAAAACGACACCAAGATAGTTTGAAATACTTTGTTGCTTTAGCAAGGGTCATATGGAAGCATTTTTTTCATTGAGAGCTAACAAATCCTTTGAGATTGAAGCAATCTTTTTGAAGTATGGGAATGGGAATACATTTCCGCCCCCATAAAAGAGATGTCGCTGCTGATACTATTTTTGTGTTCGCTCTAATAATTATTATAATATACTGGTGGTTTGAAGGCGTATATGTGAGGTCTCGATCGCAGCAGTTGACATTCGTTTGAAGTGTAAGGATCATTTTTTATCTTACGTCAAAAATGTCTACGTTAGTCCCGAAAAATCAGCATTTGCGGGAAGTTATGTTTAATTCTTTCTTCTTCTTTCATAGCGTTACAACGCGGGGTGCGTCAAAGCGGTCTATCTTGAGCTGCTGCTTCGTAGTTACGTATTCCCAGCTTCTTAAGATCGTGTTCCACTGCGTCTATCCAACGGTTCCTCGCATCACTTTCCCATACCCCCCAGTCATGTTTCATTATTACCTTTTAAAGAAAAGTGCCTTGGTGACTTGTGAGATGCTTCTTGAACAGCAGAAAAGAAAAGTTTTTCTGCATCGCATCGTCACTGGCAATAAAAAATGTATCTATGTATTATGATAACCCTGAGAGTCGAAAATGTTGGAGTCTGCCAGTAAACCAGGTGCATCGAGAGCGAAAAAAAAATACTCATGCTTCAAAGGTTATGTTGTGCATCTGGTGGGATCAGAAGGGTGTCATCTATTATGAATTCCTTAAACTATTTCAAACCATCAGTGGCGATCGTTACCGACTACAGCTAATGCATTTGAATCGAGCTCTCAAAGAAAAGCGACCGGAATGACAACACCAGGCCACACGTTTCTAAATCGGTCCAGAAATATTTAGAGGGACTGAATTACACTCATTGCACCTTCGGGTTACCATCTGTTCCGATCAATGCAGTCAGCCTTTATTTTAGAGCGGTTCGCTTCTTACGAGAGCATCGCAAACTGGCTCAATGAATGGATCAAGACAAAAGAACTTGAATTTTTCGTCAGAGGAATCCGAATGCTGCCTGAAAGTTGGAGCAAAGTAATAGCTTTCAATGGCACATACTTCACATAATATCATGCATTATTTAATTGTTTAAATAATATGTAACTTTGGCCAATAAACTGGAATCAGAAACACAATTGAGTTTACGAAAAGTTTCAGATATATTCGCTATATTGCAAATAGCCAGAATTATTGAAACCGGACTTGATATCATTAATAAATAAAACGAAAAAACCGGTGACACTGTCTTGGGGCGCCCCTAAAGTAGCAATAATACAAAGAAAGATATGACCTTAACCAATTTGAGAAAACTGATGTTTCTTATTTTATGGAACAAAATCTAATGTGGTACCTTATACACAAAATCAACACCGGCATGTGTTTGTTTTGTTAGTACATTCTGTTGCAAAATTATAAAAGCACCATATAATTGACAACATTTAACTATTTATTAATTTAATTTCAATTATTTCACGTCTGATTCCCATTCACCAATTTGGTTTTAGAAAACATCATTCAACGCTCGATCAAATACACAGAGTCCTAAGCACCATTGAAAGCGCTATGGGAGAAAAAAGTGTGCTCAGTCGCTTTCCTTGATACATCGTAAGCTTCTAATAAAGTATGGCACGAAGGACTCCTCCAAAAGCTCAAGCCTCCAAAGCAATGCCGCCAACACAATACCGCGAGGCGTATCTTAATGATAGGTATTTTTGCGTAAAACACGAAAATACATATTCGTCTCTAAAAAATATAAACGCAGGCGTTCCACAGGGAATCATTTTGAGTGCTCGGCTTTATTTCCTGTATACCCACGGCCTATCATCGGTAAATCATCAAGTAACTGCAACATTTGCGGATGACACCGCCACACTTGCAGTCGATAACGCTATCGAAGGCGCAACGAATAAGCTGTTAATATAAATGCTACATGGATTAACAAGTAGAGAGTAAAGCTAAATAAAAGCAAGTCAGCACGTAGTGTTTTGCCTAAAAAAATATAATTACACACAAGTCAATCTTCATCGACGCGTCGATAATCCCACACGTCAATGAGACCAAATATCTGGCCATAACACTTCATGCCAAACAGCGCTTAAAAGCGTATGTAAAGAAAAAACAAGAAGAGCAATATTACCTCATTACTAGGAGCTCAAACTTACCAATCTGAAACGAATTACTTATTTCCAAACAGAGACTAAGACCGGTTTGGACTTACGATAATCAATTTTGCGGATGCGCTAGCCAAAAGTATATTACCTCTATACGACGTCTGCAAAACAAAATCCTGTGGAGCATAGTAATCGCGCCATACTACTGAAGGATGATCAATTTAGAGGTATTGGATTTTTAAATTAAATATATTGGACATATTATTCACAACTGCGCCATAATTCAGCTATCCATAAATACCAATTTTGATTGACTTGCTGGAGGACTTCGGTCGGTATCTCATGAATAAAATTAGTAATGTTGGCTTCGAATGCCTAAATCGAAGCTGGTTTGTCCACAAAACATTTAATCTTTACATACCACCACAAATAAAAGTTCAAAGGTGTTATATCACACGATCTTGGTGGCCAATCCACAGATCCGAGTAGAGAGATAAATTACTCACTGAAACGACGACGCAGTAAATCCATTGTTTCACGAGCTTTATGGCAAGAAGCGCCGTCTTGTTATGCATTTAGTTTGACAGTAGTCACGCGTGATCTGTCAAAAATTGTAAACCTTTTACTCAAAGTCTTTAAAAATATTCTGGGTATGCAGTTTTCTAGCTCATTAAATTTTTATATAAGTATAACAAAGTGTAAATTTTAAGTGGCAATTTCTTTTCGCTGAGGTATTGCATTTCGCTCAGGTATTCCTCCATATAACGAATGCGCGACATTTGTAAATCTTAAAAGTTGATGAAGCTACCAGAATAGGTAAGACTGGGAATTATATATCCAGTATTTTAAAGATTTTATAATTGTGATAAATACAATAGGTATGATACCACTGAAAAAAAAAGACATTTTGTAAAAGAGAAGCTATTAACATGCCTATACAAATGTAATACTGATCTGAATATATTTCTGTATTTACTTACAAAGTTCAAATGATTTTGCATGGCAGAAATATATTCGCAGGCTTCCCATTACCTGCCGAGCGGCGACCGCTATTAGAAAATAACTTTTTCTCCATTTTGGTGTCTAACAGAGGTTCGAACCTACGTCTTCCGAATCGTAGTTACGTACCAACCCATTCGGCTCCGGGGGCCACAGGACATCCCAAATTAGGTATATGAAAGAATATCGGAAAATGAAAATGAGGACCATGGATTAGTATAACGACGTTTGAGTACCATAATGGAAGTAGTATGATGTGCCGCACTGACTATGATTTCTTTAAAGCACATGCAAAATAATCTTTTAAGGGTATAAAGAATTAGGGGGGAAAAAATAACGCCATTCTGCGGATTTACGCTCGCCACCGATTGATAATGTAAGCCGATAGATATCGAAATGATGGAATCTCTTTTCAGGTTTAAACAGAATTTTAATAGATTTTTATTGTCGTAAATGGTATTTCCTATTGATAGTAAAAGGGAATGGTTCTTCATAGAGTATTTTGTCCATGTGTTTATACCAACTTCTTGTTCACTCAGAATGTATTGTTTTAAGTTGCTCGAGTGACACAGTTGCGACATGACCAGATTTTTGAAAAACAGGCTACTATTTGCTTTGAGGTGCTACTTCCGCGAATAACTTTGGTTCATTTGCACAGATTCAAGTTTTGCCACCTGTTGCCATCTCTTAGACGTACTTTGAACCACAGCGGCTGAATTTCTTCAAAATTTCTTTACACCTATCGATACGAGTCCTTTTTAGAGCAATTGCTAAATTATATAGAATGAGGACAAATCTTTTTGACGACCATGCAATATTGAATATATGCTGATCTCACTAATCCCAAAGATGTCTCTAAATCGCGCTGTGTCACATGACGATCTTGCGTTATCAATTGACGTACAGCATCGATAGTTTCTGGCGCCAGAACCGTTTTTCGACGGGCTTCGCGCAATTCATACTTGGAAGTCGTTGTACCAGCGTTTCACATCGACTAGGTGTGCAGCCCAAAAGTCGAAGTAAGTGGTCAATGCACTCCTGCCTCGATATTCCAGGTCAAAAATCGTAATAAATCATTGCACGAAAGCTTTTACGAGTTAATTCCATCCTTTGGGCAGGATGAATTCTTCAACTCACTGAAAAAAGAACAAATAAAGCTCGTAAGTGTAAACTTTATATCACACGTAGTGTTGCAAAGGCAACCCTCGTATTTTTTGTGTAATAAATATAAAAGTGTGTAAAATTCGAAAAAAGAAACTGACTCGTACTTTAAGTATTTTGTAGAAAAAATGAAATGCAATAATTAATTTTTGAGTATTTGTTTTATTGTTGCGTTACAAAATATTTTTCTTTTGTTACAAATAAAAAAATTACAAAAATGCTATATGGTAAATCATCTTCTTCGCTTACATACATACGTTTATATAAATAGTTTTGTTACAAGAATGGTGGAGAGTACACTTCTGACAGAATACGAATGCATTGTTAATGAACTTGCAACTCAGTAGATATTTAAACCGGTATATATCATAAGTACCTACAAATGTTCAATGTTTATGGAAACTTAAAGCTTGCACACAATTCATGTCGGACAACAACCAATAAAAAAACAATATAAACTTATAAACTAGTTTGATGGATAGTAGCAGCTGTAGGTTTAGTTAAAATATATTGAAAGCATTGGCGAGTAAGTTGGAGGCAGGCAGTTTGAAAGATAGAGGTGGCATGAATGTCAATGATGGCTAGTGTAAATTTTACGCCCCTTTAATGATATTGTGGAGAGTTGTACTCTGCTCTATAATGCTGCGTGCGCGCATTTGCCGTGTTCAATAGTGGCCACCGTAATGACCTCCATGGTGTCCACCGTAGTGTCCTTCGTAGTGGCCATTGTAACCGGCCCCACCACCATAGTGACCGCTGTACTGAGGTACATACTCGTATTGAGCACCATGACTATAATCGTCATAATCGTAGTGAATGGGAGCGATGGGTGCTGGGGCGTATGGTTTAGGAGCTGAAAATAAAATAATCGAAAATAATTAGTAATTCAATCGTATGTAGCCATAAAAACATATCCATGAATGGGACGAGTTTACTTAAAGGAATAATTAAATACATAAATAATTTACGAATACCAGTTCACCTTTCTCAGGGTGTCTTTAATGTGTACATACATACATATAACGTATGCTAAAAGAGGAGCAAAAAGTATTTGCAGATATGCTCCACTTTTTTCAGTTGAGCTACACTTAATTTGGCTATTATTAGTTGCAATTTATGAGCCAATGTTTTCTGTGTAATGGCAGTTTTTGTTGTCGTAAATGTATATTACTTTACAAATTTATTATGGCCTCTTTGTCAATTGCTTCACAAAAACAACAATGACGTGTTCGCTTAAATCAAAGCAATGTCAGTCATAAAAAAAATAAATTCAAAGCGGAAAGACGAATGCCGAAGTTTGAATTAAAATAAAGTTTTCGTGTGCGGTGAGTTGTAGTGTGGTTGCAGAAAATTTATTGGTTAGTTTGCTTTATTGTGGTTGCTGTGCGTTTACGAAGAATGAGACAAGCGCCAGATGCTGATTTTTTTTTATGAAATGATGGCTACTTACAGGTCTTCTATCAATCAAATTATGATGACTTTAATAAACTGTTAATTGGCAACTTTGATTTAAAGTTTTTATCTTTATTTATTAATACTTAAGCGTAAACTTAATAAGAGTGATGTAAAAATTTAGATCAGCTTCGAAATTTAAAATTTATGTAATTGCTGTGACTAACTAAATTTGCCTGACACATATTTACAAAGCAGTGACAGAGACCAAAAGGTAAAAAACCATTTGAATTATATGCCTGCTCATGTTGCGTACCAGCTTACATACATACACATACGAGTATACTCGTATACACCAAATAAAAATTCTCATACAAATCCGGGTGCAAAACCATAAAATGGACACAAAATTTCATTGCATACGGGGGAGTAAGTTTCAGATGTTGCAAAATGTAGTAGCAAATCAAAACAATGCTATGATGCGATGTTGAGCAAAAGTTACTCAGCGCCAGCTGTATGAACAATTCCAACTACAACAACAATGAAAATATGCCCTCATTTCGAATATAGTCGTACACCTGCTGCAATGGAAGGCACTCATGTGTGTGGCTGCTAGGCAACTTGAGATGAAATATGGAACACTATACTCCCATTTATTAATCTGGACTTTCATGACAGGCATCGTGGACGTTACAATTGATTTATTTTGTGAATGAATGTAAAAATGTGTTTCAGTTTCCTTTGCTGTAGTGAAGTGCTACTATCGTTGCATTATTGTGTAGCGTTTCCAAATTTAATATTTGCAGATGTGAAGTAATGTTTCATTGTGATGTAATAGTAGTGGTATGGTAATATTATGGAAAGTGTGAGGTAAATATGCAGTCAAATGACGTTTGGTAGTATTATTTTACTAGTAGCCTAATTTTACTTGCAGAAAATTCGATTGTAGAAAATGTCGATAAAACCATAGAAATCGTGAAGCCGGACCAACAAGTCATCATTTCACTTATTAGGTTGGCCGGGAACTAAAAATTCGCCACAAAACCATTTTGCATAATTTCATTAAGCTAGTTTCAGAAGCTCGATGTATGGATGCTACACGAATTGACGCCTGCGACTCTTTGCTGAAATGAAGTGGATGGTAACTGGAAATGAAAAATGGGTCGCATACAAATACAGTAACCGAAAAAGTTCGTAGTCAAATCGCGCTAAGGTGGCCCAGACGATCGCCAAACCTGGATTAATAAAGGTTTTCCTGATTGTCTGAAGGGATTGGAAGGAAATCATATATTATCAGTGAGCCAAACACTCAATTCGGAACTCTACGGTTAACACCTAACAAGATTGAGGCAGGGAATCCCAAAGTTGGTGATATATATTAATTTCCATTCACAAGTGAAGTAAGAACGAACGCAATTTTCAATCAAACGTGTATGTAATTCGCGCCGCATTGAGTATGAAGCAGGTAATTGAAGAAAATGTTGCTTTATGACTTAGCACATTTATTTTACATACATACGTTTACAGCAAAATATGGAATTGCTGAGAATACTATACTGCTAAAGTATAAGGCACAGCATAGGGCAGCATAGCATATAAAAATATAGCATAGTATGACATTTTTTGTTTTTGTTTTGGAGCTACCAAACGGCATACATTTGCTTAGTGTTTGACCGAGTTCCTCCTCTGATTTGTGGCGTGCGTCTTAATGTTTTCCCACAAATGGAGAGACCTACAGTTTTATGCCGCCTCTGAACACCAAATGGTTTTTTATGAGGAGCTTTTTCAAGGTAGATGTAAGCTATTAGAAAACACATTTTCTAGTATTTGGTATTTCATGCCCGTTGTTTCGAATCAGGTAGTCATGCACCAACCCATTCGGCCATGGTGGCACTGATATAGTGTATATAAATAGTATACATATGTAATAATAGGTATGTTGACCTGAAACCTCGTTTTTTCGTATGCTTCTATTTGACATATGTTGCAATATGGGAGGAAACATGTAACAACTATGCCAAGAAAACAAAAAAATTGAATGAAGTTTGCTCGCTGTTCCTATGAACAACGCATATGAATATCACTGTACTGAACCATTATGCAAATCTTCAAGTCAGGGAATAATTGTGCCATACGCCTCTTGTCGTTCTGCCACATGGTTTATGGGTTGTGTGAAAAGCTTTTGTGTACATTAAAAAAAATTGTATTTGTGTTTTAAAGGTTCACATCATATGTTGCAGCTAACATTTTTTTGGCCCCATAATCATGCTGTTTATTGCATAGTTCATGCGAATTGCTAGTTGTTTTTAATTATATATATTTTTTTACCCTTATGCTAATATGGGAAATGAAAACCGGCAGTGGATGAAAACAAAAAGATTAAGAAGTAAAATGGGTGAGCAGCACATAAGTGTGCCCAGCAGCTCAGCATTTGTCAGAATGGTGGGTAAATGCCTCGCAAACTTTTTGCTAAATTTATTGCTTCAGTATGCACATAAGATTTTCTCAAATGATGAATGAAGTACTTTACAAAGTGTCAGAACAACCATGAAACTGCACTAACATTCAATATATTTACATACAAAATATTTAAAAATATTTATAAATATTTGGTTTTTTTTTGTGAATTCATTTGTATGGTAAATTTAACAATTTATTTATCTGAGGAATTTTTAAAGCCTCAGAGATGCTTACGGAGTTAGTTTTTGGGACAGTAAATCCTCGTCTTGCCCTACACAAATTAAATTTGTACCTAAAATTTTATGTGAACAATATTTCAAAAAGTCAGAATGGAAAACGAGTAAGTTAGCGTTTCCAAAGTTGATTGGATTTATTTTGTCGAATACTTTAGGCCACTTTGCCGATTGGATTCAAGGCGAATGACTCGTTCTATTAGGGAAACTAATTATTACTTTTTTATTATATTAATAAGCAGTAACCCAAAATTTAGATAGACTTATCACTAAAAATTGGCAACAAAAATGTTGAAAAATGTCAGAAAATTTGTAAATAAGTAGTGAGAGATTTAAATGTCATATAGACTTTCTGAAAAACCTATCCTTCAGAACAATTTTAAAAAGTCGTATTTAATTGCTGTTTTAAATAGCGAATAAACTAATTTTTAGCTATTGATGGGAACAGTGCCGCACAACTGCGCGGCGAGTGATTTGTAGAAAGAAGACTTTTGTTTGGAAGAAAATGCTCAACATCATAAGCAAACACGAAGTTGTCTAACATCAACGCATTTTACGAGCGACTTCAAAGTTGAAGTTTATCTGAAAATTTTAATTAAAAATTGAATGAGCCGTAAAACTGCTTACTGTGAAGACTTCTAAGGTTCTGATTAAAATGTTAAAAATATTTGTTGTCAATTTCTTGAAATTTGTTAATTTTTTGAGCAAAATTTGATAAGATTTTTGTTGCATAATGAACTAGAACAATAAAAAGTTTGCAAAAATAATGTATCATGAAAAATATTTCGAATATTGTAAAAAGATAAAGTGACTTAATTATGTGAGTCAAGTGTATTTGTATGTATGTTTCGTAATAAATTGATAATTATTTAGCTGTGGCAAAATATATTGCCTACGACCTTACTCACACGACTATCTAACTTGAATGTTTGTGAAATATGGTATCGTTAAGAGTTCAGTTCAAGTTCCACAGTAGTAGTTCCAAAGTGTAGTAATGTTTTGACTGAATTCACCATTTCAGAGTTGTAAATATATAGCAAGTTGAGTTATGCTGTAAAAGCAACTGATTTATCTATTTACATTTATAAAACCAGCAGACACTGTAAGCAGTATTTTTAAATATGTTTTTACTTATTTGAATGCTAATATAGAGCCAATATTTTGGTATTTTTGGCTGAATATTGCAAAGGAACCACTCTGCCCTTTTTCAAATGTTCAAAAACTATGCCAATATAAAAGTATCTATCTGCCGTAACTGGAAGTTAGCAACTCAAATTCAGTGTTGAACTGATGAAAACTTCCTTTTTTGTAATTTCTATGGGCGAAAATAAAAAATTGCACCTGCTTGCACCTTGCTACTGCACCTTAACCTTAATTTTTTGCCAGATATGAATGCATATGCGGAAGATTTTTTTGATCTGCTGAAGGTTGCATTTTTGCTAATTCTGGAAATTATAAGAATATTTTATGTTTTTGCCATATACACTTACACATCCGGTGTGCCTTTTTTTGTAATTACTTATTCAATTGCAATGCGAATATTGAGTCATAAGAATTAAAAAGCGGCGATAATTAATTAAAATAAACAAATACTCGTACATACATACATTTGTAGACATGCCCGTGCCTATTTATGCAAATAGAATAGATCAGTACTTTTTAAAAGTGGTGTAATGCGCAACATAAAAAATAATCTAGTTTAAATCTTTTTACATTCCCACTGACTGGCTGACTAATTATTATAATTGCATCTTTATTCTATGCAATCAAGAGAATGTCTTATAGGAAAATGTGTGAGTAATGCAAATATCTGTCTACATATAAGGGGTCTAAGGTGTTATACAACTACTTCGATACATATATACGTACATACATACACTTAAACTTTATACTGTACAATGTACGCTTGAACATGTGGTATATATATATATATATGTACATATGTATGTATGTATGTATTTTTAATGGTATGCATATGAATATTACTTGAATTATTTTCAGTAGGTGTTTCAGTGCATTTGTACTCATCCTAGATTAGCAATAATAATTATCATGCGCATCGCAATCATCACTATAGTCTGCTTCAACATCGTCTGGGCGAAATTTGAGCACCTGATTATTGTTGATGTGGGCGTGGCGGCGTAACAACTTCACCATGCGATATGTGTCAATGCCTGTGCATGGAAAATGATCAGAGTGATGATGTTGTTGTTATTACGTTACGTTGTTGTCATTGTTATAGTGATGTAAGATTGGGTTGTTACTTGCAAGGCGCTACAAATTTAGTAGTAAGTATGAGATGTTTTTTTTAGAATAAAGGAAAAGGAAAAAACCAAATGTATTGTTTTTAAATTCGATAACTCGAAATTCGAAAAGGGGGCCTGTTGGAGGGATAAGCGGCTAACGATGTAATGCTAAAGGGAATGTACCTATAGAAGATACCTACGAATTGTGCTGCAAATAGGGCGGGTACGAGTATTAAATTCGCGATGTCAGTGGCCACAAAGAGCAATGAAGCGAATTGGCAGGTGAAGTAAATGAATTGAGTTCTGTTATCTACTTATAGAGGAATTGTGTGCAGAGGCTCAGAAAAATGGAAATCGAAAATGACAAGTGTCAAATGGTTCAAATTAGACTATTTGCTGTGTGATATTATTATTATTATTTTAGATATATTAATAACATAAACTTGTGATTTCTAAATACTACTTTTTCATCAGGATTTTAATATTCCACAATATATTTTCACTTACCGTACGGCGCTGGTGCAGCTACCACAACAGGTGCAGGCGCTACATGTTTCACCACAGGAGCTGGCTCATAATGTGGTGCGGGAACTAACGCTTGGGCATGCACTGTGGGCCCAGATTTTGTTACGACGGCATTGAAACCGTTTATGGGATCGGCAGTGTAGTCTACAGTACGAATAGAGCCATCTGGTTCGACAAGCGAATATTGGCCTACATAATATGTATAATAAAAATTCATTTCATTTGTATGGGAAGAAGTGAATTGTTGAATAGTGCGTAAGAAAAGTGTGGGCAAAGAAATTTTTTTTATTGCGATAATTCATACCTTTGACAACATCTCCATCACGCGTTTCATGTTGTGACTTCACATCGCCTGTTGTGTGATCGGCTACACCATAATTGAAAGCGTACTTGGGATGATTCTGCAATGAGGAAGGATATTTTGTTTTTTAACTTTACAATTTTTTGTTTAGTTTTACATATTCGTATTTTGCAGTAGTGAGCAATATTTACACTATATTTTTCTTTATTGTGATAATTGTAAAAAAAAAAACAAAAAACATAATCAACTAGGAGGTTCAAGGATTATGAACTTTGCAAAATAATTGCGTGGCAAAATTAAGTAGACTTTGAGCTTTGATATAAGCACAAATTAAGTGCGCTTTAGTGTTGCGTTTCAGCTAGTAGTTCAAAGGCCGCGGTGTCGACTCAAAATGCAACAATTTTGAACAGTGCTCGCTTTCGCTCAGTGAGGAAAACGTACTTGTAAATCACTAACTGAATAAGCTTATGTTAAAGAATATTCGCTCTGCGCAGGCAGGGTAGAAATTTTAGGTCCTTTCATCCATTCTTATTGCACAAGCTCGTCACAAGCCTGCCTGAATGCAGCTGTATGCGCTACACTGTTGTCATTGTTCCCAAGTATTTTTAAGGACACACTAAGTGAATTTTGTTCCTCAATAGAAGAACATATTGAATTTAATTTCCAATTTTTAGTTGCTGTCTCGCTTGGACAATGTTGCGCTGAATTTTTCAACAAATATTTTTACAATCCAAAGTGTTTCTCAACTATTTTAAAGAAATTTAAGTTTGAAGTAGATTAAAGGCAGGTATGAATGCTAAGCGATCCGTCTGTAGTTGATTATTGGTTTTCTTAGTTTAATTTAATTTAAATAGTCCTTCCACATGCTTCATACACTGCGTATACGCAACCCTTTATATAATTTACGCGCACTTGTATGTGCTGTATGCTTGTATGCAACACACTCACATAATAATCCACAGCATATCCTGGTCGCGCCACCACCGCGCTCGCACACAGAGCAATCGTAAGAGCAAATATACACTTCAGGCTTGCCATTTTGAATTTATGTCGTTATTTTTGCAAAAACGCAGAGTTCCACCAAATTCACAATTTTATATTGTAAGGAGTAGCCTTTAGGGGTTTCTTTATAACTTCTAAAAATAAGAGGTTTGAAAATAAACTTGAAAATTATTTGTTATACATTCACATAGTAAATATTTATTTATTAAATTATTTTTGAAATAATTCGCACTTTTAGTATTTCGACGGCACCACTGATTTGCACACTGCTGAGTTGCCCGGAATACTGTGCCAATTCTGAGATCAAGTTTCCATTAAATACACAAAACAAACGCACGCTGACGAAGAAAATGCGCCATCCCACAGCAGTCAGCCGTGAGCTAACCGCCACAAATTGGCTGCACAGCAGCGCAGACGCCGAAGTGTTGGGCGAAGGCCCAGATAGTTGTTATTGTTCACTTTTGTGCTGCTCACGGCAATACTCTTGGATGGCGTCGACTTGAGTTGTTGCTTAGGGGCAGCTTACGCGTGCGTTCTATTGTTCGCTGTGCCGGTATTGCCGCTGGTTCAGCTACCGCCGCCAAGCATCTGATTAGCTGGCCATTTGTCAATTACTCAAGCGTGATCGCACGCTCTCAGTTGAAGTGATTCTCCAGGGATTCATTAATATTTCTCTCCTCGGTGGTGTGGTGAATTGTAATTTGAGTTATCACAGCGTTGCGGCCAGATTGTTTTTCTTGCTGCTTCTGCGTTTGTTTCTTTTGTGCTTCTGACATTGTTGTTGTGACAACATTTATTGCGATATGCGTACGAAATGAAGTAAGGGAGGCGGCGGACATATGAGTCCGGCAAGATGTTAGTATTGCTACATTACTTATGAGTACGGTGATATTTCATCGCTGCTACAATTTTGCTGCCACCGTTTCGCTGATAGCGCAACGCTGATCCATATGGAACAGTTGTAATGGCTTAATTTGAATGACAACATCGTCTGGGTCATGTTATTCATATTCTTTATCTAAAACAGATGTTATTAATTTTTATTCCAAAAGTATTTGATAATTTTTTTTTGGTATTAGAATAGGGGCTATAATTTCATGTTTTTATTATATAGTCCAGCCAATCAATTTATTTACACGTAATAGAAAATTTGTGAATGTATAACATTATGCCGAAGAACGGATTGTGGATATTAAAGAGTTACTTAGTGCCCGAAAATTTAACCCATATGGCTTTACAGACACCGTGTTTGCTGAATTTTAGCTATTCCGTAATTTTTTAACGGCCGTCGTAGCCAAACGGGTTGGTGTCTGACTATCATACGGTATTGGGCGAGATAGAAAATGTTTTTTTTATAATAGAGGTGACCCCTCGGCTGGCAATGGGAGGCCTCCGAATATACTTTTGCCATGAAGAAGCTCCACTTAAAAAGTTCGGAGGTGGCATAAAACTGACAAGACACGCACCACAAACAAAAGGAAGAGATCGGCCAAACATTCATATATACTTGTATAGTAATAGAATTTAACAGTTCCCAATAAAAAACAATTTATTAATTATAATTCTATTTTATTGTAGGGATATTACATTGAATAAGGCAAAAGAAATTTGGAAGAATTAATTCGCTTCATAATTTTCCATTTTATATTAATAATAACAAACTCAACGATTACCTATTTCCTGACCAATGGAGAGTAGGCCTACAATTTGTATGAAGTACGGACTCTTTTTGATTTTTCGCTACAGAAAAAATTCACTAGCTGAAAAGAGGTGGTTGGTGAACCAACTATCTTATTCTTATACTTATCAAAGGAGCATCTTAACTATTACCAACCGTATGCAAACTTCTGCCCCTCTATCTTTTGAAGATTCGGGCTTGAATTTTGGAACTCAAAAGTTTAGACCTCTTCACTACTAACAGGCAACATTTAAAAAATACGAATATATCTTTTTACTCATAACGAATATCCACTTTCGTTAAAACGATAACTCACTTTTAGAGATTAGATAGAAATGTGAGATTATATCTCATAAAAAACGTAGTTTGGTGGAAATTTCAATTGGATATATTTAGAGAAAAAGCGAACGAAACAACTTCTGCTCGGATTTGTGAATGACGCGTTTTCAAAGAACCAGTGCCCAGTCATATTAATATTGTTTGTGCTACAAAACTGCTGGACGTCATGATAAAAATGTTCTCGGGGCTAATCTTATTTAAGTAGGGACCTGGCGACAGGTCAGCCGACAGTGACCTGTGACGCTTCATATGATTTTAGGTGGCCATACTGATGTGAATACAAATAATGCCATACTGCCATACTGATGTGAATACAAATTCCTATGGAATCGGAGTCTGAATTTAAAAATTAATATCATGGTACTATACTAAAAGGTTTGCAGATATCCACAACTAGCTTCTTTATTTCAAATTCATTTATTCAAGCTCTTTATTTATTATACAATATTTTAAGTAAAATACGAACTTATTTTTTCTTCACAGTACGTCTTAAACAACTTGTTTTGCCGTGAGGAGTTTTTACTACATCCCCATCGTCTTCTCTCAGAAGGGACTGAGTGCGATCATCACGTTGCTGTCAGGGACTTGAGACTAACAGTGTAGTGAAAGATTCAGAATCTGCATTTGTGAAAGTATTACAAGACCTATGAAACAACAGTCTGACTCAGACAATGGAACATAAAATCAGTCACCTACTATTTTATTTTTATATTTATCAGTACACACATATGCGCATTTGCTAAATAGGATATATTATTGTAGCCGATAGATATACTTGAACACTACAATAGAGTCACACTTGCTGCTACTTCGAGTTCATTATGCACATGAACATCGTTTCACAGGACCAAACTGTCGCAGTATCCCACAACAAGGTGCTATCTTCCCCAGAAAGCGACAGCAGTTATAAGTTATAAGTAATGTAGGCGATTTCTTGAGAATTAGGTCTTTAAAGTCAAACTCCCAAAGTTTGGATATTGTAAAGTACGCATTTTGTTATAAGAAAAATAATTCGATTATTTTCTCGGTAGATGGCTGTAGTGATCCACATCTCGTAAAGTATCGATTAAACAATTTAAAGTTTATGCTCGTTATCAAGGGAGCATTTTACACTAAAAGCAATTATTTTGCTGTGTTTTGTTTGTTGTATTCATCTGTGTGTTACAGGGTGTTAACAATAGAAGTCAACAAAAGAGAAAATTCGGTACATTTTACAGTTTTTGTTTGATAAGGGCAAAATGCAAGCCAGGCCACTGAAATGGTGTTTATAATAGCTAATTACATGCAGTTTTTCCGGAGCTAAAGATCGACCATAAAACAGTTTAAACCATTTGCGCCAAAAAATGTAATTCTTTTTTCCCCAAAATTACAAATATTTTATTATTATAAGGTATTGTAGTTTATACGTTTGTTGCCTTTTTGGCACATTGACAGTACCTTGAAAGTCAAGGTTGAAGAGTGATCAAAAATATTCCTTTTCATTCCCATACAAAAGACTTAAGCAACGAACTTCACGTAACACCTGCGTATGAATCAGTTTGCTTATGTGCCTGCAGCTGTTCTTATTTCCATCCCCGTCCGCAATGTATACGGAAATAACATGACTATTGAAAGGCTCATAATATAAATATAGAAGCTTACTCTCTTCTAAAAAAACGCAATTATGACATTTTGATTTGATATAAACTATATCCAAACTTAATTACATCGAACGAATGCTAAATTAAGCTTCTAAGCTAATTAAGAGTCTAATTTGTGGTTTATGTGAATTCTAACAGTTTTACTGGTCTGCAGCTAATAAAAATCAACACAG
This sequence comes from Anastrepha fraterculus, assembly GCA_037575425.1. Taxonomy (NCBI): domain Eukaryota; kingdom Metazoa; phylum Arthropoda; class Insecta; order Diptera; family Tephritidae; genus Anastrepha; species Anastrepha fraterculus. The sequence goes on from JAYXIM010032079.1 coordinate 70,026, forward strand.
AGTAGAACTGAAAAGTAATAGGTCGCGCATGTTTACAAATGTATGTGTTCGCCTATATACTAAGAGTAAATAATTTAATAATTGATTTCCGTTAGCAATTAACGCCAACAATAAGATTCAATGAATGACTCTATTCAATCCCATTTACTTTAAAAGACGAGGTATAAGTGCATACATTTATCAACTTAGTTCTAATTATAATGAGCCTTGTGGTTTCAATTCTCTTAAATTGCATTCTATGCATTGTTTTTTGTAGCACATATTTAAATATTTTATTACCTATGTATGCATGTACATGCATGCACATAGATAAGTTTGAATTCTTGTGGCTTTGCTTGATTTCGTTGAGTTTGTTTTCGATTTAATATAGGGTTTACATATTATAGGTCTTCATGGGCGCTCCTGTGCGGTTGTTTATTTGTCTCCCACGGTGAAGGTTCAAGGTTTTCGTAGCATGATACGATATTTGCAGAGTGTTTAATTTCTATGCCGCGCGGTGGTAGTGTGGTATGGTGTGGTGTAGTTGTCAATGTCACCAGCAGTTCTCAATTAACCAAAATTGGTATTTGCAGTAGACTGAAGATCATAGTTTCAATTGTATTTTTTGTGTGGTTTATCGAACGAAATTAAGATGCATATTTCTAAGCGAAAATGTGTTTTTATAAACTAGACCACATTTGAGAAAATGTTCGAAAACAAATTTGGTTAAATTTTAAGCATACGTGGAAATGTGAAGACATTCGTACTATGAACGTGAACTTTCGTCAAAAATAGAGTATGTTGTGGAGGTTCTAGTACTTTTTGTGAGATACTGCGACGGTTTGGCCCTGTGATATGATGTTCAAGTTTAGAATAAAATCTGAGGTAGCAGCGAGCGTAACCCTATTTCACTTTATATCTATCTGCTATTCCAAGCAGTGAAGACTGGCGTGGTTTGAAATCGATTTGTCCACTACTACGGACTAATTATGAAGTAACTGAAACAAATTCAATAAATGACTTTCAGTCACGCTTCAGATAAACAAGCTTTGTTTCTACACTGAGGAACGTAAAATAAACAGAAGACTTGGCTCATATTTATATTTGGACAAATTTCTTGTTCCTCCATCCCCATAGAAAGGAAACCAAGTGAGCATCTTTCAAGTGGAAGAGATGGGTATATGCAATACCTCTGAAGTCAACGAAATATGGATTGCTAGTAAAGGTGATGCCAGGTCTTAGCTAGTCCAGTAAATCAAAATTCAATAATTATAATCCCATCCTACGCTATTAAACTGCGTGAAGGGAGGTCAGTCATTTATGTGTATGTAAAGTAGAAAGAGAGCTTTGGCTTAATTATTGCGAAATGATGACAACGGACTTTCCACACAGCCAAAAGTAAACAAATTTAGAATTTTAACAACTACCGAAGGAAAGTGACAGTCAGGAAAGCAGAATCCAAACGACAGCGAAAAACTATCCACAATTTTTTTTGAGAATATCTGGGACTTCATTCATAAACGAAAGGCTACTCGAGGAGTATATGACAAAAATAAGTAACCGACTTTTGTTGAAGTGAAAAATTACGTCCACATGAACTCAAAAAGGTGGGATTTGTCTGCGCGAATTGACTTTTGGTTATAAAGTGGGAAGCTCTGAAAGCAAACAACCAACCAAACACTATTTTTCAAATTGGAAATGAATGGTATTACTATTAGTATAATTAGTATATTGTATACAGCTCAGGAACTTCCGATCATCTTATTCGAAAACCTTTATTACAGAGATATACTGAGATGTTTACCATTGCCTGTCGAAGGGTGAGCGCTTAAGAAAGCCACAAAAAATGGTAGACCTATTTCATATGGTACTGAAAAGTTTAAGTCAAATTATTAGACGCGGCCAATAGTTACAATATTTAATAATAGCTAAGCAATGGCATCGCGTACAAATACATCCAAACCATACCAAATAGCCCAATTTGAACTATTTAAATACACTTTTAAAAGCTCAAAATCTAGCCTGCACTATTGCGTCTAGCAATCACCACTACTGACCTTATTTTCTTAACAAGCCGAATTTGCGAATATTAGGCTCATTTCAGTTTGCGGGAATAGAAACTCAACAAACCAACAAAAATTGCTTGCCGCACGAAGTGTATGAATTTCAGAGCACTTAACTTTTTTTTAAATATATCATTGTGCAGAATAGCCCATTTATTTGCAGATTTTTCATTGTCAAATGCGGTTGGAAATTTATATTGATACATATTTCAACTATAGCATTAGGCTTTGGGACGAGTAAATTGGCTGCACAATTTAAGTTTTGCAATTTGACAGCTATCAAAAGCATAATTGGAGTCACTTTGAAAGAAATGCGTGAATTGTAGTTTCATTATTTTCCGATTGTTTATAATTTTAAATTAAACTTGGCAATTCGACAAATGAGTGATTGCGATTGAGCCATGGGCAATTTGCTGGTTCGAATGAAAAATGACTCAATCTCAATTCGATAAATTTTATATCTGTTTAGCAATCACTTTAAGGTCAATGTATTTTGTTACATAAAAACAGAAAAAAATGTGTGGAAGTGCAGAGAGGGTGGGTGGAAATGTAGCACGCGGTATATACAAATATACATAATTTTATTGCTGCTGTTTGGAAATATGTAATAATAATTTTTAATGCTTTAGTGTGTGACATGCATGAGTTGGCACAAATTATTTATAAGTAATTCTTAATCCGATTTGCATTTCAGCAGCGCAATAGATCTTCCATATACATAGCAATTAAGTGTTTAGCATAGTCAGATTCTTGTTGGTAGTACCGAAAGTATCGAAAGCTTACCACAGCTCAATATAATTGATAGCAATGTTTTTCTCACTGTCATCTTATTAAAAGTGATCTCCACTATTATGGTATTGTTATATAATAAGTATTGAAAATTCCTTAAATGGCTGAAGGTAAGCGCATTCACTGCTGACACCTAATAATATGGTCAAATAAGAAGAAAACCATTTTATGTTCTAAAAATTTGTAGGTGAAATGTTTTATAATCTTAAAAGCGTGTTCAGGCTGGAGTCATTAGTCACTTTGGGTGACCATGAGACATTAACGGGAAGCCCATATAAATATCTGTAAGCTACTAATTCTAAAAACAAGCTTTTCATAGAAACGATCTGCCATCATAATGCTTCATTTTTGTTTCTTAAAAAATTGTATTACCATGTTATTACCCATGCTAAGACTTATCTTTAAAGTCTGGATATTTGGTAAGTCTGGATTCTTTGTATTTGGAAAATTATATTTATTAACCCGGTGCTGAAAAGCAGCAGTGAACTGGGAAATCGGAAATCAGCCCATTTCTAAGCTTCTGAATATCTTGAACTCAGTTGAAAAAATTGTCAAACTATAAAGTTTCCTATAAAGCTACTTATTATCACAGCATGGTTTCATTCAACGATTACTAATTTTGCTTTATTTTCAAATGACTGTGTTTGATCGTTCTTGAATGGTTATCAAATGGATTCTACAGGGTTCATACGGTATATGAGGATATGCATATATGTGGATATAACTTTCCGAAACCATTATTTTTCGTTTTGCTCTTTTTATGATAAGACATGGTGGATATTCGTTCACATTCGTTCATAAAAAGCGTTTATAACGGAAAAACACGACGAACGTTCTGACATTATTCTATTTGCAGTACAAGAGCCCATTGACGAGTGCCTTTCAAAATCAATGAGGGCTCTTGCGAGTTAGCTTAATGATTTTGACGATCTCATCCATCGAGTTGCCCTTGAAGATGTCTGGTATAAATCCTACGTTATGGACAAAAGACAGTTTAAGTCGGAGCAAACAATAAATACGAGCACAGCGAGTTATCTAATCAAAATGCTTTCTAAACAAAGTTTAAGCTCCAGAGTTGCTATGTTTTTTTTCTGACGAAGACCGAAAGACCAACCGCAGAAAAGACCAGAATGATAGATGGCTATACCATGCTATGCTAATAAGCATCATCATAAAACCATTTCCTCTCTGACGGCTGGATTAATACCGTTATGGTCACTATGAATAAGAAGCATGCAATTACTTCCGAACCCGGGTCGAGGAGGTTATTGCAGGTAATGAAAATTTTGTTGAATGATTTTATAGATATATAATAACTTCATGATGAAAATTCTTAAAATTTTGTTCAAAATAAAAGCTAATTCGTTTTACTCTCAAGTTGTTCTCAAATACCGTACGCTGTAAATGTTTGGCACTGTTGCTCTCTCGATGAAATATTCACAACTATGTTGAATATATTAAAATGATTTTTATCGGAATGATGGCTGGAATAATACCTTTACACTTCTCTTAAATTGTTTTGTTGGTGTTTTTCTTGTTGCATGAGAATTAATAGCTGAAAGTTAGTATATAAAGGGTTTTCCAAAAACAGGTGTTATTTTGAATGACCCGCTATTTCGGTAGATGCCACTTTTGAAGCTGTCATTATTTGGTATTTGACCAGTAGAAGCTACGCCATTAATAAAACTGGAACGATACACGCTTAAACAACGCATTGAAATTATTAAAATTCACCATAAAAATGGTGAAAATTTGGCAGAGATGGTTCGTAAAACTCGAACATTTTTGGGTCATCGTGAAGCACCTTGTCGGATGGCAATACAGAAATTGGTGAACAAACTTCGAGCTGTTGGAACAAGTTAGTGATGTGAAGAATAAAATCCGTGGACGTCCCTCAAGAATAGCCGAAAATATTGCTGTAGCCAAAAGTGTTGAAGAAAACCAAGGTTTGTCCATTCCTCATTGTTCTTGGAGTTAGGTATTCCATAAGCGTCATTACACCATGTCTTGCATAAAGATTCGAGTATTGAGGCTGATGAGGCCCAGTTTACACAAGACCTCGGTCGGCTGATCGCCAACAACGTCAAATCTTTACTGCTTGGATCGTTGAAGTGATGCATCATGATCCAGAATCCATCAGAAGATTATAGTTGAATGATGAGGCCATCTCTACCTCTTCGCCAACAAGTAAGTTATCTGTTTTGTAACTCATAAAATCCAAGAGTTATAGTTGAAAAGCCTCTCCAACTTCAACGTGTTACTGTTTGGTGCGGTTTATGGTCCGGCGGAGTCATTGGACCTTACTTTTTCGAAAACGAAGCTGGATCAACAGTTATGGTGAATGGATTGCGCTATTGAGAGTTGATTAACGATTTTTTATGGTCAGAATTGGATGGTATTGATCTGGACAACGTTTATTTTCAACAAGCCGGCGCTACGTGCCACAGGAGCAACGAAACCATTGATTTTTTACGGGGAAAAACCTCCAATAACACCTCTTATTGAAAAACCCCGTATTTAATCCACACAGATCATTTAAGTAAAAATAAATATTTACGAATCAAAGATATCTAGCGTTAAATTCGAAAATATTGTTATGCAGATAGTCTCGACAGCTACCTCAATATTTTATTGTCCATTATTTTTGCTTAATTTAATGGAAGAAAATATGTAATTATTATTGATAAATCGCTGAAAGGAAGTCATATACCAACTGGCTGATAAAATTATTGCATTTCAAAAGTAGCCGGAATAGCTGCAAGTAAACTGAATGTAGAAGAAACGAAAACATATGACTAACTGTCAGAAAAACGTCATTTGGAGTGGAGGCCAGTTAAATTCTTTAGTTTTTAAAAACATTAAACATTCTACATTCAATTTTATACTTAAAAGCCTTTTGAGTTTCTTATTGTAGGAAAATGCATTAGCCACCTTGCATATTTGTAACGAGTAAATCGCCTTTTGGGATTGCTTCCCTCAAAAAAGTCGTATTGCACATACCCCGATATGCATAAATACTTACATGCATACTACTTATACATATATATGCAGTTATGCTTCGGTATGTATGAAACGACCTTGGCAATTACTTATCTCAAACTAAATTTGGTTTCCAACAATTGTTATGCTTTTTCTCACGGAAAATATTTGCACATACAGTACTTACTTCGGAGTAAGTTAGAATTTAAAATGCTTTTGCATAGATTATGGTTTGGAAAAAAGATAAAATTTAAGTCAATTAAATGCAACGGACTTCATGAGGTCTGCAGTAAAAGGCAATAAGTCTACCCTTATACTCAAACATACGCTACTACTTATACTTGTACAAATATGTGTGTGAGTTTTATTAGTTGTATGATTGAATTAAGTAAACGGCTAGCCGTAATTACGAAGCTACAATCTCATTTAGCCAAAGCACAAGCAGGCTAAACTGATGGCTTAATTTCTATGGCGTGCCTCAATCGTCATTTAGTTTTTTGGAAGTAGTCTCACACATGAACATTTCTTTTTTCAGCAAAGTTGATCAAAGTGACATTAAGTATTTAATGTATAGGTTTACACAGCTCATGTTGTATTATATGGTTACATGTATGTATATGGGTATGCGAGTAAAACTAATTAAGTATGTATTTTAAAGGTGTGCTATACTGGGCACAATACCCTGGTAGCAAAGAACATCGCGTTATTGAGCCGTGTAGCAAAGCATGAAGGTTATGATTGCAGTGAACAGGCGCTATCTCAAATTAATTCCTGCCTCCCAATTCTATGGACCTGAACTGTTTTTTGGGCTCACCAAAGCCCACATAAAAGCATTTAGCGAATACTGGGCGACAGGGAATTCACAAGACTTTGGATGGAGAGTTCAGGATACAGATGCGCCAAACAGTCTATCCTTTCATCCAGCAGAGCATCAAATAGCTTAAGAAGGTACTCAAATTCATCAGAAGCCTCCAATTTAGGCTTGCGGTCAAGAAAAATAGACCACATCAGATATTTCAATGCATTATGGCCCAATTATACTGATAATAATAAGGAGTGTATATTTTCATGAACTATAATAGTGTGAGCAAAATATTTTACTCATATTTCATTTTTAAGGTTATTTGAATTTTTGAAAATAAAAGTTACTGAAATTCTTGAAAAATATTTAAACAGGTTTGTAATGCACTTTTTCCAACAAAAATGGTTGTAGCTTGGTAAACTCATAAAGGATATTAGAAAAAAGTCAAACAATTTCTTGTGGATAATGGAAGAGTAATACAACTGCAACTTCAGCAACATACTTATACAAAAAGTTATAAAAAAGAAGTGAAATTGTTCATAAAACAACTACAAGCAAATAAAAAAATATTACCTTTATACGAAGTTAAGATTTCGTGGCTGTATATCTTTGAGTGAACCCTAAAACTGGTGCCTAATTAAATTTGCTTTTTTCCCATTTTTTGTTCACTTGGCACCAATGACAATGAATTAATTCACTTGCAACATAATGTTCCACCATTCGCCAAAAAAACGCACAATAAGTCAGAAATAACACACCGAACAAAATTAGTTAACAAAAGTTTGCTATGGCTCATAAAATTCACATATTTGTAACTTCAGAAAGAAACAAAATTGCAAAAAATGAAAAAAAAAATATTTTCATAGAAATAAAAGGAATCATTACAGAGGGGTAGGAGAAGTAGAAAAGAAATATTATCTTGAGATGTACGTTGGGATAGTGCAAAATTCGTAAATAGGTTTCATTGGTTACTCAAATTTTAGTTTTCAGTTTTTATCGGGAAGATACTTACAGCCCGCGACAAATGATGGCACACTCGCATTTGGACCAGCTTTAACTACAATTGTTTTTGGATGTTAATTATATACAAGTAGCTCACTGTCTAACAAAAACCATAGAAATCCAAGTTTAACTCTTTAAATATATAAATTTTTTTTAACAGATTTCACAACAAGTTCATGATTTTTAATTAGAATTTATGGAGAAAAATTAAGTATGCAATTTCATAACTTTTTAAATTTTAGAGCAGTAAAATGCAAGTTGGAGTTCCTAAAAAGTCCCGTTGCATATATTTTTTTATATTGTGAAAATGGGCAATAGCGCCAATTAAAAGGAACTTAAAAATCAACGAAATTTTTTTGCCAATTTCAGTTAGAAGGGAAAGTTTGTGGAATTTTTCTAATTTTTTGATAAAAATTTATATGATATATTTTTATATGATTTGTTAACAAATACAAAAACAGAGAATGCTCAAAAAATTCGTTTTGTTGCGGGGTGTATCTTACATTCTTAATACCATATTTAAAGTGAGAAAATGCTTCGAAAATGTTCAAAGTTTATATCTAAAGTTTAATTCAAAGCGATAGTTAAAATGAGTAGCTGTTTGCTTCAACCAAGTTGGGAAATATTAAAATCTAAAACTAAAAATCGGAGTGATGTCAGTTGGCCTCCTAAGAACTGCAATTTGACTCCATTCGATTATTTTTTGGGAGGCGCTGTTAAGGATAAAATATATAAGACGAGATTTGAAATCGAAATTGCTTTTGTTGAGCTAAGTGCCAAAGCTTTCTTAAAATGTACTGAAAAAATGGGTTGACACAATGGGCTACTCTAAGCCAGCCACGGAATCCATTTGAATAAAATTGTGTTCTACATTTAATAGCAAATTTTGCCGTTCGTTCTTAGGGAAAGTGACGAATTATTAAAAATAAATATTACATGATATTGTGTGAAGTATGTGCCATTGGAAGCTACAACTTTATTCCATCTTTCAGGCAGTATATGGATTTCTCTGAAGAAAAATTCGAGTTTTTTTTTACTTTGATGCTCTCGTAAGAAGGGAACTGCTCTAAAATAAGGGCTGACTGCATTGATCGGAGCACATGGTAATCCGAAGGTGCAACGTCTGGGGAACACGGCGGGTGGGGCAAGATTTCCCAATCAGTTTGGGCCTGGCCTGGTGTTGTCATGCAGCAAAATCAGTTTGTCAAGTGCAAAAATTTGTTTTTGCTAAATTGCGGCTGTCCGAAAAAATATCACTTTTTTTCCTAGTTTTTTGGACATTTCTAAAATTTTTAAAAATAGTAAAAAAATGTTATTTTATTAAAATAATAATTTGTACAATAGAGATATGTATTGAGAAAACTCACACCAAATTTCAAGTGAATCGGTTTAGTATGTAGAACTTGAGATATCATATCGAACGTAAGAAAAAATGTAGTTTTGATGAATACGCTTCAAGGTTTTCAGACAAGACGGATCGGAACCGATACTATGCCACCAAAGAGGCTATAACTCATGAAATAATAGGAATTTAAAAAAATCCCCTTAATGACATATTCTAAATGTAAAAAAATCGATTCTTTCAAAATTGTACACTGGAATACCCCCTTAATGCAATCTCGACTCGGCATACCTTTTACAAATGTCAAGCATAAGCGTCAAAATTTTTCCGACACTTGGTTGTTTCGGAAACTTTTTGATCAATGTAGATGCAACATTCATGATCTAAAAGCTGGCGCTACTTGGTTGTTGAGATATGAAGGCAGTCTGGGAAGTTTTGGGAAAGATATTGTATAGTTTATTATGGAACAAGGTGTCACAGCAATACTTTATTCTGTTATAGGCTTAGGATGCAGGGTTGTTTTTAATATCACTCCGGGATTATGGGATGCTACTTGATTCCCTATGGATATTAACAGCTTTAAAAACTAGATGAGTATCACTAAAGTCATCGTCAAAGCCATTCCTGATTGTCTTCCTACATATAATAATAATAGTTACATTTATTATTAGAAAAGGGCAAACATATCAACACCGTTCGGACGAAAGCTTAATCAACTACATACTCGTACATACGTATATACAAAAGTTTGAGGGAATGACTTATACTGGAGTAAGCGGTGTATAATTAAAAGCAATTTTGTGGTGGGAAAAAGTGTAAAATATTTTACCGACTTCATACTGACCTGTGCTAAATGTTGAGTGTCCATTGCCAAAAGTCGTAAAAGTGAAACTGAAATGAGCAATGAAACCATGTTTGCACTCTTCAACCTTCCCTTTTCGTATGACAAACAGGCGTGTATAAATTAATTAGTCGCAGCTAGTTTTCGCACCTCTGACAGGTGCCGCAGCAGATCTAATAAAATAAAGTAGCTGTAGTAATTGTCGAGTGATGACCGCAATGAGCAGACCGGTGGCAAGCAGGTGAGCATTGTAAGGCAGTTACATATTGTCTAAGATTATGATGTTGTTCGTCGAGGCATTGCGTAGCTGTGCGATTGAAGAGGCAACGCGCTTTTAATGACTTGTTTTACATGCGTTTTATTCATGAGCCACGATAGTCAAATATACACGATTAACGCGACTAGCGCCACTTATACAGTTAATGCAAGTTACATAATGAACTAATTAGATACACAAACACTCACATGCCCCCAATTTCACATATGTATGCACAGGCTTATTTATATATATTTCTATATTAAGAAGTACCTTCGATGCTTTGGTTTTTCCGATTCGCCTATTTTACTCCTTTTTTGGTACAATAGATATAAATAGGGCAGTAGCGTCTTTGTATGTACGCATTGTTGATATACTAGATACCAAACTTTTACGGAAATATAATGTTGGAGAACGGAGGAAGCTTCATATGAGCTATATGCTGGCAAAAATATGTAGTATGAGCTGTATATGCCATATCACCCTTGCTCGCTCATTGTGTCGCCACGGAAATTTCAATTGAATTGAAAGAGTACCTAAAAGTTCAAACTGCCTACTGATGAGGACATAGCGACAGTGACTGCGGTAGGGATTAATTTCTCGACCAATAGACATAATACGCTATGGGAGTTATATATAGCCTGTCTATCGAAAACAGAAGCAGTTAATGCCTCATGAAGAGTGCAAGGATGATTAAGGACACACACATGCATAGTTATTTATACAGATGATGCGAAGAAGAAGTGGAAGAAAAGAGGATGGTACCATGTATCGAAGTCTACACAAGTGGGACAATTTTTAACCACCACCATTCGTCCGGTGGTGGCTAAAAACGATCTTAAAGGCATGCAGTGTAATGTAATGTAAAGGTATGCAGTGCTTATTCATTAGTCATTACGACTTGGAGTAAATGACTCGCTATAAAAACGTAGAATGACTTGAGTGCTAGATTTAGCACCCTCTAAATATAATATAAATACCTTGCAGTGAAAAATAAAGCAAATCCTTAAATGAGACTTTCGTCTTTTGAAGACGTTAACGGCCAATATTTTAATGAGTATAATTTGGGGGTTTGCACGTGGAATATCTGATATCTTAATGAGAAAGTTGTTGTTTACCACGTAACATATGATGCCAAGAAAGTTAAGGGACGGGAGAGCTGCCACCTAAAAGAAAGCAAATTCAATGCCGTACTTGAAATAGGAGGCGAGCATCTCGTTGCCATCCGAAACAAAGTGCACGAAATACCACTTATATGACAGCATGGCGGCCGCCATAGCCGAATAAGTGCGTGATTACCATTCGGGAGTGCATGGATTCGAAAACCCGGTCATGAAACACTAAATGATAGAAAATGTTTCTTCTAATAGCGATCGCCCCTCGGCAGACAATGGCAAATTCCCGAGTGCATTTCTGCCATTAAAAAGCTCTTCTTAAAAACCACCTGCCCTTTGCAGGCGGCGTAAACTTATAAATCTCTCCATTTGTGGTACAACATCCATACACACATCATAAATAGGAGGAGGGGCTCGGGTGCAAACACTAATTGTTATCCTTCAGTCTAGGCTTCTAGTAACTCTGCAGTTAGTACTCGTAACTCATAGTTTGAAGGGATCGAAAGTACTACTACAATTCACTAGAACATTGCGACAATCCTAGCCGTTGTTCCCAGTTCATGAGTTGATATCTTTTAGAGTCGAGTAATACTTCACAGGTATTCGTTTATAAGATGTCACTAAATACTAAATCTAATTTTGCTTCTTGACTGAAGAGAGTACTTTATTGTCTTTATTATTATCTAACATCTATTTTACATGAAATCAAATAGACTCCCGCAAAAAATAAAAATAAAAAAAGTATGATATAAGCAGCAATTATGATAAGAAGAATAATTGTGTTAATGTTTTCTTTGAAATTTTCTGCATTAATGCAATCACTGCAATATGCACTTATACTTACATATAACAAAAACTTCTGGAATTCAATTTAATTGGACTGATTGTTATTCGAGTCGATTTAAAATCGTTGACATTTATAGTGATTACATTGTTTGGTTAGATGTTTTGCCTGACTATGAAAATTGAAAGTCATGCAAAAATGCAAGCAGAAAAACTCTTGCATTGAATCAACATGAGAATAAACCAGTTGATTGCATCTTGATTTGCGTCGAAAGTAGTTGTTGCATGCGTACGACAATAGAGCCACTAACTGCATATATATTATATCTATCTACATACATATGTGCATAACCTCTGTCTGCATGAGTCCGTTATAAATAATGCTTCGAACTAAAAATATATCTTAATATTCACGGCATATTTCATACGAGTATTTACATTCTTTGCGATAATTGAAATCCAAAGGCTAAACAAATACAAAGCGCCAATAACTCATTCATAATTACAAAGTTAGATGATACCCCGTAATAACTAGAACAATATTTGGATGAGCGCAGAACTATTCTTCTTTCGGGGTGGTATTTTAGCTTGGAAAAAACCTCATATCCTAATTATCTTATTTTCATGTAATTGGATAAACAATATAAAAAGTCAAGGTACCGAATTTCTTCAAAATCAGAAAAACTATGTTTGGCCTTTACTACCTCATTAAAACTCTGTTTGTTATGCTAATTCAACAAAAATGTGAGTTTACCAAGATGGGCTTATAAGTAAGTATTGCTTAGGAGATGCAAGCCCACGCAATATCTTAGCGCTCTTAGGGCCAATAATATAATTCCTTTCAGATCAAGATCCTAAATAAGCAATGTCCATGTAGGCAGACCGAGTCTTTTTCGCAAAATTTTCTTATTATTGGAAAATAAAGGTAAAGTTTGGTGTAAAATATCTTCTCCTCGCGTAATAGTTTTATTTGGTTTGCTTTTGAAAATAACCAGTCCACTTTTCATCAAGATGTGAAACGTCAGACCTTAGGCTGGAGCATGCAGGTTGTACTCAATTTCATTTAATGAAGTTATCATGCTCGGGATTGGAACTATTCAAATATGGCGGTATGTATCTTCAAAAAAGTTTGGCCAGGTAGTTTTGGAGCCTATACCGAACATACAAAGCATTTATGTAGCTGCTATATATTTCTGAAAGGAATTCCTTTCTATATGTGGGAAAATATAATCTAAATCAATACGGACATCGAGTACGATTTTTCAACACGTCTCGACGACAGTTCTTTCCAATGTCATATTAAAATCACCGTAAACATCTGTCCATGTGATTAATGTGGTAAAACAGCCAGACAAAAAATTTAGAAATATCTGCTTAGGGTTTGGTTACGTGTGCTTAAAACACTTATCCGACATCAAAGATTTGAATATTCTACACTTTACTTAAAATAATCTAAATCGTCAGATTTTTCCTCTCCTTGGATGGAACCAGCTTCTCACTGCTTTTGAAATAATGGACAACGCGCGAACTGTACATATTGTAACTTTGTTGTTGTTGATGTGTAACAGCATAAACTATTTTCCCAAATCATAGGTAAACTCTGCTGAATTGAAAGTCTTTGGTCGGATTTAAATCCAAATCGCTCTGGTAACGAAGAACCGGTGGTAATTGAAAGTATACACTCCAGTTAATAAGTGCAAAGTTGTGTTCTCACTTGAACCTTAAGGCATGCAATCTTTTTCCATTACAAGCGCCTCGAGAGCAAATAAAATATTTAAATAATAGCCGTACTCTTTTGCATCCAACGTAGAAATTTTACGAATTACATGGAAAGCAACAACACAAAATATCCTACTTAAGTTGATATAACCTGTGGGAGTAAAGTAAAAAAAGGGATTGTTGGGCCGCTGAAAAGTGCTTGAGAAATTCCACCTCAACGTCAAACAGATTAATGCACACAAAAAGCTATGGCGCATCTATATCAGGTGATAACATTAAAAAAGTTGATTTATTTTTTTCAAAGGGATTTCAATGATAAATCGATAAACTTTTTGTTCTTGTGCCACTTGTTTGTACCACTGCTATCACCTTATATGAATTCGCCTTGAATAAAACGAAACGTCTAAACTGGTAGATAAACAAATAAAACGAAGCAAAATGGAGCAACTGTGAGTAAAAAATGCAGTTTCTGGTGTTCTTTAAATTTTCAGTTCCGTAAATAAAACAATTCAAACAAAATTTTGTGTATTCAGCGAATGCTACTCGTTACACTAACCCACTGCCATCTTGTGTGAGAAGATCGATTTTGAACGCTTAATATTCATATTTGATACTGTTAATTTAGAAACGGTTACATTATGGGTAGTTAGGAACTAATCCTTCTGTAAGACACCATCACTTTGTACAGAGTGGTACTGACACACACAAGTCAAGCATAAATAACTTTTAAAATAACCAATAAATCGTTTTTTTTTTTGTTTGTTTTTAATTTCCAATAATATTTCCAATGTATGGATGATCCAGCATAGCTCGTTGCGCTCAAATTTACAACTTCGCTTGGAGTAGTTGATGCTACTTCACGGCAATGCTTAACGGTGAAGCACTTCTGCTGGACATCTCACTGATGTGTCGTGATTTTTTCATCTACTTTGAATGCATTAGTTCTAGTGTCAAGAAGAATGATCGCCGATCACGCTGTATTCACCATGCACGCTTATGCTTATACATTCTATCACTCGTCACAGCTACTTGTTTTATTAGAACATAGTGGATGAGCTCTGATTAGAGTTTTTTGTAGAGGAATTTATCTAGTTTTGATTCGCTTTTCTAATTTATTCAGTATTAGTTAGCCTATTGCGCGATGCGGCATTGACAGGCCGCAGAGGTTACTAGATCAAATTCTTAAGTAAACACTATTTAGCAAAGAATAAATTGCATGTTTATGGTTTTGATCTAAAATTACCTTTCAAATTAAGTGAAGCAAATTTTATTCAAGTTTCATATGTGCATACAAGGTGCCCAAAAAATGCGTACTTTACTTTAAAGGGCGAAAACAAACAGACATTTGGAGTCGGAACATTATTCAACTTTTAAATTAATCAGTCACAATGACAAGACGGAGTGTTTAACTCAATTTCAGCGTCAAGAGCAAGCGATTGGTGGACAATCGTAAGTTTTATTTTCAATGAGGTTCTTGAACGCCAGCGATTAACCTGTAGTCTAAATGACTTTGCCTTGAATTAAATTCGCTCAACAACATTCAATTTATTAATATATTTCATTTAAGGCGAATGCATAATAACCAGAAGTTACAAGTTAAAGTGAATATAACAGGAGGTATCAAACTGTGAAGTTGATGAACTTTCGGCTTCAAATTTTATCATCGTTTCACTCTTAAAATAAAGTATACCTTAAATAGCCCTGAGGTCTGTGAGAAATTTCGGTATTTGAGGTATATTTTCGAACAAAAATTATTAAATGGAAAAAGAAGCATTTTTACTTTTAAAGGGACTTTTTGTAACACAATTATCGATGCACAATTGATCGCAATTCATCTAAGAATATTCGTTCCTCTAACATATTTAACCGTTCATTGTGCTCACTCGTACTGTACCATCTAATAATAAAATATGTTTCGAGAAATGTCCTAAATTCCATTTTTTCATATTGATATTTAATTGGCACTAATTATATTATCGTTGGTAATGGCGGCCGCCGTAGCCGAATAATTCGGTGCGTGACTAACATTTGGAATTTAGAGAGAACGTAAGTTCGAATCTCGGTGAAAGACCAAAAAGAAAAAAAACATTTTTCTAATAGGGGTCGCACCTCCGAGTGTACGTCTACCATGAAAAAGCTCCTCATAAACTGTAGGTCCTTGTGGAACAACATCAAGACGCACACCACAAATAGGAGGGGGAGCTCGGCCCAACACCCGAACGGGTGTACGCGCCAATTATATAATATATATATGTAAATAATATATAATGAATATGAAAAAATCTTGTCAAATCTAAGTTTGGAGGATGGAATAGTTAGTAATAGAAAAGTTTTGAGAAAGTTCCTCTTTCCCATATAATTTCTCGTTTGCCTTTTCATGACATATTCGAAGAATTGCGGTTTAAAATCCAAATCTTGCTTTCGATGTCATTAAAAGCAGTAGCGTAAAGATTTTGTAATAAAAGTGTTGTATAAAATATGTGTTTGTTTTATATGCTTATACATGTTATGAATGTAAAATCTTACGACTGAAAAATGTGTTCTCAACC
Organism: Anastrepha fraterculus; assembly: GCA_037575425.1. Classification (NCBI taxonomy): domain Eukaryota; kingdom Metazoa; phylum Arthropoda; class Insecta; order Diptera; family Tephritidae; genus Anastrepha; species Anastrepha fraterculus. The sequence continues at coordinate 86,245 of JAYXIM010032079.1, forward strand.
CTTTGGAAATTTTTTTGGACTTGTGGGATTTTTTTTTACGAATTGGGTAATTGAACAATTCTTCCTGATTATTGAGGTTAATTTGACCGGATACATATGGCATTTTTTTTAAAGTCATAAAAGTTATCAAGTTGTTCGGTTGCTCAGTTCTTGTGAATCGAAGTCTTTCATCATTTATCTTATTATATATTAGTATATGTGTACACAAGGGACGACCAACTTTTGTGGAATGATTTTTTTTCCATCAGGCTAGAACAGTTTCGGATTCTACACGAAATTCTAAACAAAAATTTTAAAAGAATCTGTGCTTGAATTATTTAATACGAAAATTGAGTTTTGGCAATAAAGACTGAAAGTATAAAAATATTCTTCCTATTTAAGGTAAAATAATCTAAAACCAATTATAAATACATTTTCAATCGTAAAAATATATATAATTAGGAAAAAAAATTGTTTAATTAATTTTAAAAATAAGCTAAAATTTCTGGAATTTTCTTTTTGGGTATTTCGCCCAGCTCCTCCTCCTATTTGCGGGGAGGCGCTTGTCTTGATGTTTTCCACTTGTGGAGGGACCTACTTATACAGTTTTATGGCACCTCCGACCGGCAGATGGTTTTCTACGAGTAGTTTTTTCAGAAATACACTCGGAGATTTGCCATTGCCTGCCAAGGAGCCATCGCTATTAGAAAAAAACATTTTCTATCAATTGGTGATTGATGCACGGGGTTTCGCATCTGTGCACTTCCGAATTGTGGTCACGCGCCAACCCATTCGGCTAGGGTGGCCGCCGTATTTATTTTACATATACAAAAATTACATACAGCCAATTTTCCTATTAAAATGTCAAAAATGTCCATATAATTTGTCTTGTATGTTGTATGTTGCCATCTTGGGTTTCTTTAAATAAAAAATAGTTGGGTAAAAGTTAGCTTTTCTTAAATTTAGGGCACTCATTTTGTGGGCTTTGTTTTGGAATTTTATGTAGAATCCGAGTCGGATAGGAACGATGTCGAAACAATAATTTATTCGATTAAATTTACACCCGTTTTGGAGTAGAGGTTCTTGTGATAAGTTTATCATGCCAGAAGTGTCCTCGGAGATTTGCAATTGCCTGTCGAGGCGCCACCGCTCTATAGACAACTTTTCTATTCATATGTACTTTGATGTTGCATACCCACAGTGGGCTTCGAATCCAGGTTTGCATAAAAGGTAGTCACGCACCAAACCATTCGGCTACAATAAAAGAATAAATTGCATTTCATATTTGTTAATCCTTAAAGAATTATGTCTAAGTCATATTAAAAGTATATAAATGGCGTTGAAGAAGTTCAGCAAAAGTTATATAGTTTGCACCATCAAAAACTAAAATATCACAAGACACCAGGGTATGATCACATCACTGCTGAAATTCTTAAGAAACTACCTCCTGATCCTATAATTTCATTACTCATTTGCGCAATGCCTGTGTAGCCATAAATACAAGTATTATATCTTCCCAGCACAGTGGAAAGTGGTAGAAATTAAAATGGGGATCTTCGCATGTAACCATGGCCACACTGATAGCCACTTGCCCACAAATCAACCTAAATCTTACCTCAATACGCAATGTGATATTGCCAAATATCTAGGCATTAATTTGTATAAGCGGATTACGTGGAAAACGGATATCTTTCGCAAAAGGAAAGTCATATAATTGATTTTCCGAAATATGTATTGGTTGCTAAACCGTAAATCCCCCTACTCTTAATGGTCAACAAACTTATCCTTTACAAATCCAACTGTGAGGCACAGCATCAAATTCAAATTTGGAAATATTTCCAGTCCAAGGCCCTACGCACCCTGTTAAACGCTTCGTGGTACGTGACGAATGTCCAAATTCATCGGGACTCATCCATCAAATGAACTGACCTCTACTCTCATGCCACCATTGCGTGCATTCTTAAGATTGAAAAGGAAAACATCTATCAAGCTCGTCTAAGAGCTACCTATAATATGTTAAATTTGTTTACTAGGAAATATACATTTAATACTAAGGCAAAGTAACTTTTTAAATGAATTCAAATATTTGTAAAAGGTCCTCTGTGAGTTATAAGTAGAGGCAGAATACCAAATAAAGTTTAAATATAAAAAAAATGTAAGTAATTTTTCTCTCTGTGTTTGATTGCTTGCACATATTTTATGTATAAATTGTGTATGTGTTTATAGAAATAAATCAATTGGTAAATAAATATATTTAAACGTAGGCAGGAAAACCATAACGATTTTATAATTTACTTTATTTATAACCATGTCCTTGGTGGAATTTGGTTCATGACAATTCAATTTAAGAATTTTTTTAAAGAACCAAGAAACCTTCTCATTTGAATGTGATTCAGTTACTCGTATATTTGATCATTTACAAATTTGTTGCCCATATCTGCGTACATATCATTTTCAGCTTTGCCTTCCTTCCGGCAGATTTTAATTTGCATGCGGAAAACAGTTTGAAAATCTTAATCAACAATGAATGGTGCGCGAATAAATGGGTGAATAAATAAGAATCTTACCAATGACCTTTAACTGTTTTAGTTGCTTACCAGATACTAGACATATGGAAAAAGTTACTAATTAATTGAAGTCACCCGTGCGCTAAACTTGTGGGAGTTTCGGACGTGAGTAAGTGGGTGGCTGAGAAAAACTTAAAGTGAACCAGGTAGTGGAATAACAAGACAAGGAGATTGATGATACAGACACCGAAAAATTGTTTAGTTACAGTTTGTATATTATAGTTTCGTGGTGGTGGTTTAGGGCAGATGTTTTCTTTCTTTTTCTTTAGTTATTTTTCCATGAGTTGTATTTATACGCTCCGTTGACTTTCGTTATAGACTTAAGAGTAAACAAACTGTAACTTAACAAATCAACAACAATGGACAGCACATGGGCAGTATGCATGTGTGTATGTGCGCATGCTTAGATTAATTTGTTCGAATTTGTTAACTTAATAGGCTGAGGTGAGTATGGAGAAGTGTGGTGAAGCTTATGGACCGGAAAGTGTTTAGCTGCTTTTATGAGTGATAAATTTTGTTACGATATGCCGGAAGCTGGCTGAATTTTTTTTTGCTAAGGCATTATGCATTTATAAATATATGTCTGTATGTGTATGTATGCGTTGCTCGATGTTAAATAGTCATACATACAAATAATTTAGCAATGCGCTCATAGGTGCGGAAATCGATTTCATACTGGCTTTAACGCACTTTGTGCAGTTTTTCTGCTTAAAAATACAAGAGTTGTGCCAGTTCCCAAAAATACCCAGCAATAACTGCCTAAACTATGCTGAATGTGTGGAAAAATCTCACGTCTTACAATTCCAAATTAACCTACTCCAATTGCAAAAAAGTTTCTCATTTTCAAGTACAAATACCATTAAATGTCATTTAACTGCAGCCATTGCCACCATTACCATCGCAACAACCACCACCATGAGCATCGTCAGAACCATTGTAATGATCGAAGCTATTGTCAGTGACATTGTCGCAGCTGCTGTTGGAGTGTTCTCGATGATTTGATTATTCAAGAGTTTGTGGTTTTTGACGGCTTTGACTTTGCGTTGGCTGCATTTGCTGCGGTTATCGAGTTAAAGGCTACTCGCACGCTCGACTTTCTGGCGAGTCATTGATGTTTGGTTGCATAAGCAGTGCAACATCAGTGCGTCATACTTAACAGCGTTTGAAACGAGTATTTAGCTTTGATTTGAAATACATACATACTTATAAAAGTAGATATTGTACCAGAAAAAAATTGTCTCATGTTTTTTTCGAAATCAACAGCGCTTTGCTTTTGCCGCAAAAGCAGATATTTTTATATGTAGGTCTAAATATGAGTGCATTTAGTTGGTGATAATACATACGAGTACTCGTAAGCACCCTTTAAGGAAAGAACGGAGTTAAGAATGTAATGAAACGTTTTCGATTGTGATTTGGAAACACGTTCGTTGTAAATAATATATATCCAGTATATGTATGTAGTTGAGGTTAGGTCGAACGGTCGTTGCCAGTTTCAAATTAGCTGCTAACACAATCCAATTTGTGAAAATGTAGTTTTAAAATATTCAACTTACCACTTGGTGCATAATACCACATTATTTTGGGAGTATGGAAAAAGCAGTACAGTTTGTTTTCGAATACAGTACTATCTCGATAATCCGGACACGCGGTAGTCCGGTCACATCTATAATCCGGACAACTGCTAAATTCGGACAGTTTAACATTTTTTACTCTATAATCCGGACATTTTTCAAATTTGCTTCGCAATATGCACATATATATGTATTTTAATTTTTAGTTTGCTTTGTGAGTTTTTCGTAAAATAGCGGTACTTTAACAACAATATATGTATACGAAATGCAACAGCATAAATCACGCGTTGTGTTTATTCTTTAGTGACAAACTGAATTGAGTGGACATTATTATTAAGAAAATAATAATATAGAAGAAGCTGATTCTGATTGAACCATAGTTGAAGCGGTAAATACTATAAGTAGCGGTGAGGCAAAAAATATTTTTTCCAAGGCTATACAATGGGCAGAACAAATTGACGCTTCGGCTATGGATATTTTAGTTTTAAGACTGCAGATAAAATGTTGCTGCTGCAGATAAAATGTTGCTGGCGAACTCGCAGCAGACCAAAATTAATAATTTTTTTGAAATAGTACATACTAAATAAAAAATATGTTTGATTATGTACAGATGTACATATTATTATGATTGTACTGTATTTAATAAAACTATTTATGTACATACATATATCTGAATTGCGTCATGTTCATTTCAAAAAAACAACGTTTAGTTGAAAAAAAAAATCATCTATAATCCGGGCACCCCCATAATCCGGACGACCCCTAACATTAAGGGTGTCCGGATTATAGAGATAGTACTGTAATTTATGTATTATATTTTAAAGTATGAAAAAGCTGTTTTTTTTTCAAAATAACGCAAAGCAGGAGTATAAGACGTGTTTGCAGTTTACTTTTGCCATTGAAAGTACGTAGGTATTTTTTGAATTTTTTTTTAAACTTGAACGATTCGTGATAAAGCAGTGAGTAGTAAATTGTTTAAACAAAGAAAGTGGGCATACATTTAATAGCAAAAGGGGTTTGTACACTGACAAGAAAAATTAAAATTAAATTAAACAAAAGCTGTACGCAACTTTCAAAATTTCAAATGAAATCTTGAGAAAAACGCATTTAAAGCTTCGAGTAACTGCTACCAAATCGAAAATTTAGCCTCTAAAAACGGTTTTAATAATACGACTTATTCGACAAAATAAACTATTTCTAAAGAAAAATAAGAAAGAAGGCTAAATTCGGTGTGGACCGAGGTTTATATAACTGCGCATATTTTAGTAAAATTTAATTTCGTCTGGCCTTTAATTTTTTTAATCAAACAAACTCTTAGGGGATGCGTGTTATAGCTTGCAACATCAGACTGACGGACGAATATTAGGCTTGACGTATAAGGTTAGGTTAGGTTTACGTATAAAGAGTGGGCGTAATTTTCATCCGATCTCAACAATATTTATATCGAATCTAAATGAGGTGAGAGGGCAATAGGTGCACCAAGTATGAGCAAATTTTATCAAGTCGTTATCGAGATACGGGAATTCACCAAATGGGGGGCATGACACAACCCATTTCTTACACTTTTTCTTTCGATGTTTTTCTTTTCTTGGATTCATCATTTGTAACAAATTTGAGTAATTTTCCTGTAGGGCATGTTTGAGTTTGAATGGATTTGTATGATGAATAAGCAAATATATAAGTAAATAAATAAAGTAAAAACTTGTACGTTTCCGAATTATTGATTTGATGTACTCCGGCAAAACAGAGATATTGCTAAAGCTGGACGTAAAAGCAGCAGTGTGTATTAATTGTCACTAAGCGAGATTTTCGTGCTGCCCTAATATGCTGGAATAATAACATTTCTATACTAGACAAAATTTGTCAGCGACTCCCTGGAATCTGCGCAAAATTACTCATCTGTCTCTCCACTTAGTCTACAATCATTGTATAATGCACATGCCGACAGGGGAAACATTTACAGTCTGTGTCAGAAGAAAAGAATCGGTTTTTCTTGTAACTTCAAGATATATTTCTTTCTGCTTTTTGCTGCGTAATAGTCACACTTAAGGGCTGCGACGCCAGTGCTAACTTAGTTTATTGTCGTTCGAACCTCTCCCGTAAACGCAACCAAATCAAAATGAGTGAGAAGTACGTGAAGCGTTTTGAGGCGGTATTTTCTTGCACGCATCCGAAAGGGCCGAAATTATCTTACGCCGCGGCTGCAAAAGTAATTAAAAAATCAAAAAAGTTGGTTGTGATGAGGAATCAGCGGTATAAAGTGTACAAAAATGTTGATGACTTTTTCGAGCGCGGCTTGAAGCGAGTGACGGATAGGATAAAGTGATCGTCCAACTTTTTAAGCGGGACCCTTCTTTGCAACTACGCCAAACACACACAATTCTTGCTAAAAAGGGAATAGATGTGAGTATCTACACCATCGAACGACGACTGAAGTAGGCGAACATATCCTACCGTTCCACATCATCAAAACCACTACTCTCAGAAAAACACTCAGAAAGGCCTGGAAACAAGAAAATGGCGTCACAGTAATGGACTGACCTTCTCAGACCCTCGACGTGAAATTATGAAAACGCATCTTGCCGGAAAGCCAGTCCACGATTTAAAGCAACTCCTGCGTCAAGTTCGCAAAATCTAGTCCTCTTTGTTGATGAGCTACGCAGAAAATCTGGTTCAAAGCATGCCGAGATGATGCCAGGCTAAACTGGACAACGATGGAGAAATCTATCTTTGTAAGACATATTATAAATTTAACTTAAATAAAAAAGGAAAAAATATTTTCCTTTATGTTTTATAGAGACAAATATGCCAAATCTGCAGAAGAATTGGCAACTATTTTTGGTAAATTTTTGAATGTTAATTTTATTCCATTCGGACATCGATCTATGCTACTTAGTTTTTTCGGATTCTACTTTATCCTTTGACGCACTTTGTGGATTCCATTCCAACTTCGTAATTGGAAGTACGCATTAAATTGCATTAAAATTTGTAGTGGATTAAAAATTGCCCTTTAAAAAACAACTTCCCGTTCCTTTCAGGTAACGTCTGGTGTACCTAAAGACAATACGTTCGGTCCACTTGTTATTGCAATTTGACATTGCCAGAAGGCCTATACGATTATCCATGTGTTAGAAAGTGGCGAATAGATAAAACAACTGGTATAACCTAACATATGTTGGCAACACTGGAAAAGAGCAGTCAAAAATTACATTCGTTTGGAAGCGTTATTGCTACCATTTAACTTTAAATGGGTGAATTGAATTCAACAAGTGTTTTTGCTGGTGTTTGCGCTTAAACACTCTAGCGACAGCAAATCCAAAAGGGAGCTGGAAACCTTACATTAGTCGGTTGCTGAGTTAAACACTCTTCAACTGCTGTCTGAATATATTCTTCGTTATTCCAGTATTCGATGACCAATTCGATTTGTATAAAAACATAATATTTGAGATTTGTGCTCATTGTATTGGTTAAAGGATGACATGAAGATGAAGCAAATGTAAAATTTTATTATATGGTCTACAACATTTGACTTCACAATAACTACTTACGCGTGTTAATTCTCAAATATTTAGTTTTAATATTTTTGTTTATTTATTTTTAAACTATTCTGCTTTTTTGACGCATTTTCGATGGATTGTATTCTACAGTTTTTCGGTGAATATTGAATGCGGTAACTTGTGTGACTTAAGGTAATCCTAGTATTTTTTAAGTCTATCTATCAAACCAATTCCAAAGGTAAGCTTCCATGCGTAGTAGCCTAATTTAAAAAGGATTTCCTCCTACCTCATCAACATATTTTTTACGTACAGTGATTTATAGTTTCAATTTTTTTCTTAAATGCATTTCGTTTGCTTGACATATTATAATTAAATAGATTTCGAATATAAATCTTGCTGATTGGGAGCAGAACTATCAAATCTACTTTGAATAAACGAATCATTTGGTACCAAACAAATTTATTTTATTTGCTTATCTTACACCCTACATTTCTGGAAACATACAGTGTGGTCCATCTACCCTTTGAGACTTGGACTATTATTTTTTTTACTTTGACATCCAATATAAAATCCGTGCGTGAGCCTAAAATTTAGTTTATGGTTAAACATTTAAAAAATGCTTGATCGACGTTGGGAAATATTCAAAGAGACTCGATCTGCTTCGTAAAGCGAATAAACAGCCGAAAAGTTGATGACAATTCAGCACCGAGAAGTAGCGATTTGACTGCATGTTTGGTATTTCATTTATTCAATAAATGGGCACAAGAATTAATACTCTTTATTTATTTAAACAAACTAAAGTTAAAATTATAATTATAAGCTAGTATTTATAATAGCAACTTGGGCCTGCGCTACTCATTTTGTTGGAAGCAAATGATGTTGGTGCGTAACTACCATTCGAGAGTGCGTAGGTTCGAATCTCCAGGCTTGAAACAGCAAAATGAAAGTAAAAGTTTTTTTTCTAATAGCGGTCGCCCCTCGAAAGGCAATGGTAAACTTCTGAATGTTTCTTTGCCATAAAAAAGCTCCTCATAAAAATATCTGCCATTCAGAGTCGGCTTGAAACTGTGGGCCCCTCCCTTTGTGGAACAAAATTAAGACGACCTAACACCTAACAGAAGTGTTCGCGCCAATTATTTATTTATTTAAATGGTCGGCCTTAACTTTAATACTTTCTAAAGTAATACTATATTATTTGTGATGTAAGCTTTCACAGTTGGTGCTATTTTTTCATTGGGAAATAATAATTTTATTATTACTTTTCATTTAAGAAGGAAATATATAATACACTCTATTGTACTTACATATTTGCAGGTCCAATGGAATCTGCTGCTGGGTTAGTTTTCTATTTTATTACATGCCTAAAGGTATGCTAACTTTATTCAACTAAACAAAGTTTGTAAAAGTGAATTTGTGCCCACTAAGTTAAGACAATTTTAGGCTTTAATAAATAAATTACTTGCTTTTGTATAAAAATATGGACAAAAGTGAACGTCACTTGTATTCTGTGCTTTATGAGGAACCATTAACCCTCCGAGTGTAATACCACAGTTAAATTTTAAGATTTTAAAAAATAGTGCAATGCATTTATTTAACTTTAATAATATACTTTTAAATTAAATGCTTTTTCACTTGCTTGGAAAAAAATAATAAAAAAGATATTGCTGCTATTTCATTGAGACTTACGCGTTACTAACAAAAGTGTATAAAATATATATTTAAATCATATTTTTTAATATCTTATGTTTTCCTTTCACGCTTCGTTCTCGGTTCGGCACTTTTGATTTTATTTCGTTAATGTGCTGGCCCAATGCAGGCTGGCTTTGGTTGCTGTATTTGCTGTGCTTGGCTTTGAAAACTTGTATGGCCTAATGGGCGCTCTGAGCCTGCCATAACAATCAGATGATTTGTAGAAGGAAACAGAGATGTTAGCCATATTCAATAATATAGTACAGTAATATATTTTTGAATCATGACGTTAACTAGAAGCCTCGAAAACATGTTATGAATTAGTATTTTAATGGGAAAATGCACAGGATAAGACGCAAAAGGTTTTGGGTGAGCGAATTATATTTAGATCGACTAAAACATGGCACTTTGAGCTTTGCGGAAGCTGGCAAGAGGCGAGGAATAATTCAAAAATGATATGTATATACGTCTATGCTTTTCAATGGCATTTATTAAATTTTCTTCAAACATTTTTGAAAATCAAACGTAGATAAACGATATCTCTAATCTGTCTATGTAGAATTAACAAATGAAGCTAAATTAAATAAAAAAATTAATGACAGTAATGTTCAAATGATGCTTGGAATTGCCACCATATTGTACTATTCCTTAACATATTTATAGTGTTAAGACAACTGATAGTTTTTATTGACAATATTAAATTTATAAATTTAAATGCTCTTTTCTCCGATTACGTTGACTTTTACCACTCGAATCAAACTAAATCAAAACGAAAAAAGGTAAAAGAGATTTCATACTTTAAAGTTCTTGGGCCAGATTGGGCCTCATTTTTAAAGGAAATCCTTATACATTGGGCGCTGAAGGGCTTGTGATGGAAGTAGATGAAGGAAAAATGAGCAATGGGCAATGGGTGTTTGTTGGTGTGGAGCGGGGCAGCAAGAAGGTGTTTGTCGTCCCAGCACAGGACCGCAGCTGAGAGACACTATTAAGTGTTCCAAAGAATAGATCACGCCTGATATGATTATTTTGATTGACTGCTGGAATGCCTATGACTCTCTGGAATACCATCGGTATATTTACCAAACAATAAATCATTCTAAAAACTTTGTGCGCTTCATCATTGGAGGCCACCCATGAAATACTAAGAGTGGACGGTAGCGTCGTTTTAAAATTCCCAAAAACGGCAGAAACGAAGGGGATTTTGGGGACTATATAGTGGAATTTATGTTAGTGAGGAAATATGTTTTCAGGCCAATTCGTGACCTACATCAAGGTGTTTTAAAAAAATTAGGTGAATTTTCAAATTTCGCGGGCTAGGCACATTCGACTTTCGGTTATTATTTTCTTTTATGTTGGTACATTCGTCTCGAAGATAGGTTCACGGTTTTAGCAATATAGCATTGTTTAGTTTGTTTGTGAGAGAAGAAATGTTCACGATTTTAGTAATATTGCTTGATTAGTTTGTTTGTGAGAGGCATAAATAATACAAGTGTTTTAGGTGTTCGACGATTTTCTGCTATCGACTCTTGGCTCTTTTGGACTCTTCCATTGGGACGATTGACCCCTTTAAGCAAATCTGGATCATCGTTGACGTCATTCAACAATTCCTGAGCGATGCTGATGCGACACTGTTTTTGGTCAAAATTCAGCAATTTTGGAACGAGCTTCATACCCAAAAATTCCGAAAAGATTGTATAGCATGAGCCAACCGATATGCCAACATCCTCAGCAGCTTCTCTAATTTTGATTCGACGATTCTCCATAACAATTTTCTTCACTTTCTCAACATTTTCATCGTTCGTTGATGTGCTGGGACGTCCAGAGCGAGCGTCGTCATTCACATCTTCACGACCACTTGTAAACATTTTTTCTACTCAGAGTACTCTCACCAATCACTTAAGCACTTAATTACATTTTTTACACAACTTCTTTGATCCATTTTTTCCGATAGCAGAAAATCGTCTAACACGCAAAACACTTGTCTTATTTATGCCTCTCACAAACAAACTAATCAAGCGATATTACTAAAATCGTGAACATTTCTTCGAGGCGAATGCACCAACATAAAAAAAAATAATAACCGAAAGTCGAACGTACGTAGCTCGTGAATTTGAAAATTCTGCTTATATTTTTAACACACCTCGTATAAGTATATTCACCACAATGAAAAAATTTCAAAATAACAAACTATTTCTTTTATTTGCATTTTTCTTTTTTTGTTTTGCTACAGTATCAGTAAGTATACTTATATATAATCTTAAGCTCTAAATATATATATAGAACTAAGTATATATGTATCTATAGATATACATATATATACACTTGTACACACCCTAAAGGATCAGAAATGTAACGTACATCTGCAGCAAAATATTTGAAAAAGTCGAAGACGTTCATATAGATATAAATGGATGCAATGGGATAACGAAGTTAAGAACGTTGACGACTTCCCCGGGCCAGGTCCAAAAAACACGATACCCCTCCAAAGCAAGATATCAAAGCCGGGCTTATTATTGCATGAAGTTGTAAGTAAAAATGCTGTTAATGTAAACAAAATACACGATTTGGGGACGTTTACGTGCAGAAGATCTCAAATTCCGGGGCTCATTGAAAAGAACCTCTGCACTTAGTGTCTTCCTCTTCTTGATTGACGCGATAATCGCTTTTGCGATTTTGGTCGAGTTTAACAAAGCGCCAGTCGTTTCTTCCTCGTGCTACCCGGGAGGATTGTTCCATATGTAGAAGTCCATGCAAGTAGGTCGCTGGTCGTTGACGTATTGTTTGTTAATCTCCTCGCGATTTTTTTCCAAATAGGTAGCTTTGCCGATTTTAATTGATATAATTTAATTTTTTATCAAATGAGAATTTTTTCCTTAATTCACTGATTTGCTTTGCCAAGTAGGCTTACTGAATTCTTTGATTTTAAATGTATACCGAACTTCTGCTCGGATGGTGATATATGCTAAGTTTATTGAGACATTTCTCAAATCATCATCAAATATTCGAAAGGGAACGTCTAAATGAGTACTTAAGTTTGAAAGAGTTAGTTTTAAGTTTAGTTTACGGTGTTATAAGCAATTTTATAAAATATAATAAGAGGATCTGAAAATATCAAATGACGCTAATAGAAGTATTCGATTTAGTATTTACTTCTGCCGAATTGAATGCATGTTGTGAGCAAGGTTTATATCCTATTTCGAAAAAGAAATTCCATTAGATACCACTAGTAGTCGTTTTTAAATTTTATGTATTTGTCACTCCTGTGCATGACAACTCCAATAATGATGCCATATAGTTTAATACTTAGATTAAAAATATGGACCAATTCTGCGCTTTCAGAGTGATCTTGAAATCTCCAATATGACTTTATTTAATCGAATCTCAAATAAAGTTCGAAGTTTTGTTTCCATTAGGAAATTGTCTTTATATAATAAACCTTCTTAGTTTAACTTAAGATTATGTCACCTCAAAATTGCTAAAATAAAGCTTTCCAAAAATTTAAGAAATCGACTCTAATTAGACTGTTCCAGCTACGAAAAAAACATAACCGGTATGAACGGTTTCACCCAACTGCATCACTAGTTAACATTTAACCTTTTTTTTAAGTTTTAGGTTTTTTGCCCTAATTTATGTTTTCTAACTTTTATTTTGATGGTTTTTTCGACGAAATTCTTTTAGCAAAATTGTTCAGAATGTATCAGGACATTATTAAAAAAGTTGTAAGAAACGGCTAATTTTATGATTACGACTATTAATCCTCGTCATTTTCAATAATTAAATTCCAACATAAATCAGCGAGAAAGGAGCGAAGTTTTTTTCCAGAATACTAAAGCGGTAATATGTCTCTGCCTGTTCGTCTCACTCCAGGCTTGAAGGCCAAAGTAATCCTTACGGTGAAGCAAAAAATGTATGTTGCGATTTAATTTAATTAATTAAATAAATTAATAATAGTTTTGATATTTTACCACCATATTTTTTTGGTTGCTGTTGAGCGAAGTGATGTTTCCTATTTTCGTCGCTCAAATGTGTTTCAGGAGGACATCAAGGTCGAGATAATATCATGTGGATAAATGAGAAAATGTTGCTGATATTTTTGTGCTGCCATTCGAATGCCGAATGCTTTAATATTCGATCCTGATAAATTTGGACTTTGGTTTCAGTGCCATTGCTTCAGCTGTGCAAGTAAAAGCTGCGAATCACATATAGAATAGAACTACTTCTATGAACAACCACTGCGTTTTGGTTTAAAGTTTTTTTTTGAATAATTAATTCCATTTTAGTGAAAATATATGTATGTCAAATTTTGTTTTTAAATTCACTACATTTTTTATTTATAGCATTTTTCGCATGTAATCACTTAATGTTTAACGCAAGTATAAAAAATTATAATACAATACAATTAGAAAGTACATTTTTAACACTTGTTCAACCGAGAACATGCCCATAGTTAACAAATATTTCATATGCATGCAATTTTATAATTTTGCGGACTTCTTTTCTATTCTCCGACTTTTTACAAATTCTACCGCTTGGACTTTTCTCTTTTATTTGCATTTTTAAAATATTTTCATTTTATATATCTACATAGTTTTTAGAGGATTATTTAACGTGGCATGTGGGAGTGTTCTTTGAGCTTAAGTGAGCCTGTTGATCTAGAGAGTGAGTGAGTTACTGAGTGAAAATGAGTACGCTTAAAAGTGAGTGGCAGTGATCTGCAGTGTTGTCGATTGTTTCGTGTATCCGCATTGGAGAGGTGTGGAGGGAAATGAGAGATGGCATGGATATGTTAGCGAAGAGGAAAGAAGAAATGTTTGCTGGAACGAATAGAGATCTAAGTGATATTTATAAATTAAAGCAAAAATTCTGAATGGAAAAACATATGGATGGCAGTGGTTATTGGCAAAATGAGGAGTATTTAAATAGATTTTAAGAACATCAACTTAAAGAGTGAAAAAAGACGGTTGAAGGTAACTGGTTGTATGGTGTTGTGAAGAGAATTATGCAATTACTATTTACATACACTACTTTTCAGTACCGGAATACCGGTCGACTTCTCAATAATTGATGAGCTTCCATATTTAATTCTTCACTATCTTACTCTTTCCACTCCTTCTCCTTTCACTTATTAGGTCGTCATCGTAGCAAGGGATTCGCATTATATTAATATTAGATATTCGTTAATAAATAAATTCTAACGCTTGTTTGCTTGGAGTGGGGGTCAGGTCCATTATTAGCGTGCGTGCATTTCGCTGTCTTAGTAGTGAGAGACATGAGCATGCGCATCGTGGGTGGCATAACCGTAGGCGGCGGGAGCGTGATGCGCATAGGAGCCCAATGGTACAGCTGGGGCGGCGGCGACATGGTGCGCAACAACTGGAGCGTGAGCGATTACGGGGGCGGCGTGCGCAACAGCAATGGGGGCGGCATGGATGGTGGGGGCGCTCTTCGATACGACGGCATTGAAACCATTGTGGTCATCGGCGGTATACTCGACAGTGCGCACCGAACCATCAGGTTCGACGAGCGAGTAAGAGCCCTTCACTACATCACCATCGCGTACTTCGTGCTGTGACTTAACATCTCCGGTATGTGAGTCGGCTACACCGTAGTTGTAGTGGTACTTGGGGTAGGCCTGCCAAAAGATAAGAAGAGAAAAAAATGTAATTAGCAAAATTTACTAAAAAAATGAAATTCTCGTAGTTTTTAAATGTGCTTAATCAGATTTGTTGAGTTTCCTTTTTATTATATCCCACACTACGTTACGCTACTCGCGTGTTCAGTTAGTCGGCCGACGACCCGATTACGCTGCTCAACGTGGGAATAACTGCACCTCAGGTGGCTACTGAGCCGCCGTATGACTCAACACTGAATGCAACTACTTGTATAACAATGACTTGCCACATTGGCGCTTGCACCCGCCTAGCGATTTCGAACTGGGGAAGGTCAGCGGCATCGTGTGAATTAAGTCGTGTTCTCAGCACTTAAATGCAAATATTCGTAAGCACATTAAATTGTCATTGCGCCTTACTATGGGAAATCGACTTTTCGGGGCGTATGAGTAATTTATGTAATTCAGTTTTTATTGCACGTTTGGTTTCTTTTTTTAACTAATCTAGTTAACTTTGTATTGGCCAATTCGTAAACCTAAATTGTTTTCATATCTTAAATAAGAAAAAAGACTGAAAATTAAATAGAACAGTCAACGAGAAAAAGTCGTTACTTGTGGATTTCGTTGCTATGCAGCCGGATTAAAAGTGTGATCTCTTAGCAGTAACAACAAAGAGATAAGTAGGGCTGTGTGCCCTGTAGGAATTTATAGACTTCCTACAACCCTAGGTGTTCGTCAACCATCATAATAGATGAATGAAATTAACAACTGATCACACACTCGCATGACTCACACAATGGAACACAAAATTTTCTAAAGTGGCCTTAAGCCACCAGGGTGGAAGAAGTATTTTGTAGTTCATCTTTGCAATGCTGAACGTTGTGTGTAATTGTAATGAAGCTTTTCAGAAAACTTTAAGTTTTTATCAGCTATTGGGCCTTTTTTTAAATCGATGAATAGAAAAGTATGAACATGAATATATTGTGAATGGATTATTGTATCTGATATAATGTATAAATTCGCCACTATTTTTATAGTGATTTCCGGAAAACTATATGAGGGCTTTAAAATTGCTTGTTTGAGGAATTAAAGGCTGAAGCTCGAAGTTGAGGTCAGAATATGTAAAAACTAAACAGTAAAAGTATGCAGCAACTCAAAAGAAAATACATTTTTGCATTGTTAAATAACTGGGAAAACTGAAAAACAAATTAACAGACTATACCATTGCATTTTGGCCTCCTCTAGCCAATTACCGAGCATCTAAGGCTAATATGGCGTTGGCATTCGAATTACAAACAATATTTGAAATATGCGGGTTAAATTTTAAATCTTAAAATTACTTTTATATGATAGATGCCATATATAATACGTTTGGCAGTCTCAGCCACTTCTTGGCGTATTAAATAAAAGGTTAATTGCGAAATACCCCAAAAACTTGTCAATAATTTCTGAACTATCCACAGGTAGATATCCCTTTAAGACTAGAAATAATAAATATAAATAAATGGAGTACATTGGGATAGCTTTTGTTGTTTTCGAAGTTGGTTTTTATTAAAGGCAAAATATAATGCTTATTGGTGAAAAAAGAAATTCGTAATTTCGCGCCGAGCGAGTCTTGCATAACAGTATGTAAGAGACTATTAACGACTGCTTCGGTATTTAAAAAATATTTATTTTAATTTTTGTTTCTGCTTTGTGTTCACATATATCTCACAAAAATTTACAAATTAACTTCTGCCTCAACACCATCAACATATTTCAACTGTCAGATTAATTGTAAAATTTTAAATGCCACAACTACAGCTGTCACAACCCAATCGCTCTTGTTGCTGTAAATTTTGAATCTATGCACATACATAGCACAGACATACACACACATAAAAGACGTAGTGTGAAAGTTATGCGCGCCACATTGAGATTCGCACAACAAGGTGTAGAGTTGGTGTGGCATGTCATTTGTGTATAATCA
The DNA here is from genome assembly GCA_037575425.1 of Anastrepha fraterculus. NCBI lineage: Eukaryota > Metazoa > Arthropoda > Insecta > Diptera > Tephritidae > Anastrepha > Anastrepha fraterculus. Next base: position 103,125 of record JAYXIM010032079.1, read on the forward strand.
TAAGCGTCACTGAAAACTGTTACTCAACAGTCAGTACAACAAACGTAAAGCCGCTACTGTCGCAGCTGCCAAATTGTGTGATGCGAGCAGTCGCCATGGGCTAGCTATACCACACTCTTTGACCCGCTCTTTATCTACCACCTCATTTTCATCGTACTCTTTCTGAGCTGATGTCATAGTAGTGGTTGTTGTTATTGCCACTGTAATTTGCCTGTCAGTGTGTCAGCGCGTTGTTGGCGCATATCTGCAACATGTAATCTGGAGCAATGAAGTGCTATCCGAAATAGCACATCGCACAACAGCAATGCTGATTTCCAGCAAACAATAATATTATTTGCTTTTGCTTTGTTTTGCGTTCGGTAGCATTCGCAAGTGTTTGCAGGCAATTACGTGCAGTTTGTTTTTGCTGTTACTTCTATTTCTGCTGCTTGCTGCAACTGCGTTTTTATGTGATTTGATTTTATCATCGAATTGAAGGCGAAATTACGCCAGAAATGGAAGAACGCGTGGTGTAATACAATTTGTCATTCGATGCCAGACCAGGTAGCAGAAATTACCTGGAAATTAATAAGTGCCTGCTTTATGTAGGTAATGAATTGATAATTGTTTTTCGATGCATAAATAACTTTTATGTGGGTATCAAATTTGCATTTAGAGCTTTCCATCAATAAATGCTTAGATGCCTTGTTTTGTGTTTACACTCAGGCGAAGAAATTTTGCGAGTGTTCCACAAAGCAATGTTGTTTTCGAATCCGTTACTAATTGCCTTTAGCTAACGATCAGTATGCGTTTGTAAGAAGCATTTACTTTTAATATTGAAATAATTTTGTGATGGTATGCATTTTTAATCACTGAATTACTTAGTGTGAGCTTTGTTGTGTCAAAACTTTTTTGGAGACCAAGTGTAAGAACCAAGCTGATATTATTTTTATAGAAGTGGAAAATAAGGTTTGTTACTTAAGTCTTTCGTGATTTTGTTTTTTGTTTTTCTTTGATATTTATTGATTTTGGTTTAGCTTATGAAATGTGTAAACGGAAAATACTTTTTAATGTTTTTAACGATTGAACTAAAAAAATAATAATGGACCAATTCAGAAAACAAAAATTATGTGGCACAAAAAATAAAATTAAAGAAACAATTAAAGTATTCTAACAAACAACACCGTGAACAGTGTTTCATTTGCTATCTGGAATTGAATGTGATTGCGTTTTTGCGTGATATGAATTAAAACCTAATGCTATATAAATTTCACTACTTATTTCAATTTATATCATACGTATCTTTGCTGTCTACTACTGAATATTTTATTTCATTCTTCCTCTTTCACTTTTGGAGTAGAGCTAATATGCTTAAAAATTCTTCAAGCATTTGAAAAAAATTAAAGAAAAAAATGAAAAAGCAAATTCTATAAGTTTGTGATAATCACTGAGATTAGAGCGTAGACGTTGATTTTTTAGTTAAAAAAATGTATGTATGATAATAATGATTCTAGAATAGCCCTAATTTGAAATATTTCTTTGATTTTAAATGTTGATAGAGGATAAAAAACTACATATATAGCTTGAAGCTTTGTGTCACAGTTTTTGATTAAAATTAAGGTAGCGGATAATCTTCTCACCATTTCTTAATATTTATGAATACATTTGTGTTATTCAATCTAGCAAGCCTAGCCTTTTTGATATATAGTAATTTTTATAATATGCCCTATCATTTCTAATTTCTATTAGATTATGAAATAAATATGTAAAAACAAGTATCACAAATTCGTAATAACGGTTTTTATGTTACTTACATAATAGTCCAGTCCCTCGTCGTGGGCAGGTCCATGAGCAGCCACCAAAGGTGCACCAGCGTACAGACCGACACCGTGTCCCCCATGACCCAAAATGCCAGCAGAAGCTACGCTTAACACAGCCAAACACACCAGAGACTGCAACGAACAACAATAAATAAAAAAATTAATTAAGCGGTGAGCTCTACAACACTCCAATTCATTGAACTCGTAGTTGAACATTTCTGTCTGAACTATTTGTTATGATTCTTTTGTGGTGATCAAGGATTTCGTTTTTTTTTCAATACATTTGTTATTTTCTGGTCTCCTTCAACATTTTAAATCCTTCAAATTTTATTTTTTTCACAATTTTTCCACACTTTATTATTTCATGTAAATAATTATTATTTTTTTAACCAGTCAACAGGCACTCACTTTGAAAAAGGCCATTTTTATATTAAATTTCGAGTTGTTTCTTTATTTTGAATTTTAAAAAATGCAGTTAGCTTTTGACTTCCCACTTTACTTCGGTCTATGCGACTTGAAATGCTGCAGTCAACTGATAACTAGAACCAAGAAGGAAGCTGCTTTTATATACTTGACTCCGCCCGTTTGCTAACGAATGCGAATGAACGAACTGAATTGCTTTTGAACTTAACTTAGCTCAGTCAAAGAGCTGGCGCTCAAACTCAAACCGAAACAGTATACTACAATTGTTGTTATTTTATATTTGATGTGGTTATTGCTATTGTTATATTTGCTATTACCGATGCTTGATTAGTTGGCTCGCTAGTTAGTTAGCTAGGTGGTATGTATGTGTGTCGTATGGTTAGTTAGCGACGCGGGACGTCACGCTGAATATTTTTGCCTGGTTTCACTATTCGATTTATTGTTGAAGGCGTTTGGCGCAAATGAAATTAAGAGTAAGCCTCAATGCTTAATGTGGACTTGGGTAGCAATGTAGTTGTTGTTGTTACTATTTTTATATTACAATCGACATTAAAACGGCGTCATATATACTAACATACATACATATATCGAAATATTCAAAAAACAGTAAAAATGTTTGTTGTTGTTGCTTTTCTGCGTGCAAAAGTCTTCTGCTGTTGTATACTGTTAGTGAAATATACTTGTAGTTGTTGTTATTGCATTATTGGTTGTAATGGTGCTAAATTGAGTATCATTCCTCAACTTCATTTCTCCCCTACTCTCCTACTCTCACACTCTGTGTTGCTGATTCTCATGCTACTAGCCATTAAGTATTTGTAACTGCATACATATTTATAATTATAACAATTGTACAACAAATGCATGTGTATGTTTGTAGCTATGCATATTCAGTTATTGTTGTTGTTTTCTAAACGATTGTTGCCGATGTTTTTGTTGAAGATTGGCAAATTTTCGCACCACCTCTGGCTTTCTTCACTTTAACATATCAGTATATTTTATGGGGCGTTTTCGAAGAAAAAAAAATTACAATAAAAAAATATGTTTATATGTTGTTATATTGAAATATTTATTTGAAGTTAAGAAGTGAATTTGGGCTTTGTGACCATGGATATCTCGGCTAATTCTACATGGTATTAAAATTAACGATTGGCGTGGCAGCTGCAAACACTTTCGCTAACCAAGCATAGAGGAGGTGTGTTTCGTGCTTGTGTTTTTGCCATATTGGGGGTTAATTGAGTTTTTAATTTGAAAAGTATATTAATTTAAGAAAAACAACAACATTTTATTGATTAATTAATATTTGGTATATGGCGGTCATGGTGCGTATAACGCTGTAAACTTATGTCTGCCTCACGACAGGAATTTTTTCAGGTTATTCGGAAATCCAAGAATTTGTTAGGGATCAATTGGAATTAGACCCGCACCACAGCAAACCACTTTACAACAAGGTATCGGGTTTTCATACTAGGTGGTGTTCTTGCATATGCAAAAAGGAAAAGAGACAGCAGAGCACATTTTAGGTCACTGAAAGGACTATCAAGAACTCACCTCCACTGAATAGGGGAACATATTTTTTGAGCGAAAGATACCGATAAATGTGTGCTCTGTAGTAGTATGTGTAGTACTGTGGTATGTGTAATACAGTATTGTGCAGAACAGTGTGCCATTCCACTGATGACGATTTTATACACGCAAATGCTAGCACCGATAAATTATCTCAAAAGGGAATTTAGAATCTTTGAGAAGTCAATTGAGGTATTTCATATAACTGTTCTACTTTTCTGGTCGAAACAATCGGGATAACGTTGATTAATTTTTGAAATCTAGCTGCCTTACACCAACTTTAATGCTAAATTGGATCAAATATATTTTGAATAAACACCTGCTACAGGTTTCAATAGCTCAAGTGAGCCAGTGTACAGATTTTACTCGCTCTACCTCTTTCCTCAATACCTAGATTTTAATGCACTGTTTTTTTTTTTTAATAAGAAACTGAACAGTCGATCAAAGGTGTCAATAATTTATTGAGAGAGAATAGTTTTGCCTTCTTAGCGGCAAAAATAAGTCCGAAAATCAAACCAAGCGTGCTGGAATGAGAGCTAAAATTTTCGCATAAGATTCAGTTCGAAATTTGTTGTATTTGGTTTGAAGAAAGGATGACCGATTCTTGAACATGAAAATTAACATGAAGAAATAGGTTTTAAAAAATTTTTTAATGGTTTTTTTTCATAATAGAAATTAGGTTTCCGTTTTCATAATACAAATTATAGGTAAATATGTACAATGAATATATTCCGATATTTTAAAATATGTATTAAGGAAAAGATTAGTGGCATTTGAATAACAAATCAAATACTTTATAAAATACATACATTAAAGGGGTGTGGTTTGACAAATATAATATATGTACCACCATGATCAAAAAGAGTAAATCGCTGACCATAAGTGGCCAACAGAGTAAAGAGAAATTTATAAGTACTTATATATGGTATATTAGTTTAGAGAAAAAAACAATAATTATTTTTTCGGTGGATGGCTGTACTGATCGATATCTCGTCAAGTATCGATCAAATAATTCAAAGTTTATCCTCGTCGTCAAGGTGATATTTCACACTAAAGAAATTATTTTGCTGTTTTTTGTTTGTTACACTGGCCAACAATGAGAAAATGCGGAACAATTTACAGTTTTTCTCTGATAAAGGCGAAAATGCAACCCAGGCTGCTGAAATTGTGAATGGTGCTCAGCCTTAACAGCTAATTAATTTTAACATTTAACATTAACATTTTTGATGTTAAACAAGATGTCGATAATGTCGATAAAATCACAGGAATATTCGAAGGTGACCAGCGTGTTAGTAGTCGTAGCATCGCCCAGAAGCTAAAGATTGACCATAAAAATCGATCATTTACGTAAAAATTTTACGCAAAATAACGAATTTCTTTTTCCCCAAACAAATATATATGAAATAATACAGGACGAGGGCCTGAGCCGTATCCCACTAAACTTACTAGAGATTTTGACTTTCCACTTCGACTGCTATTCGATAAATATGATTTGAATCAACTGAGAATAATTCAAAGAAATTCCCTGGAGTATAGCTATCTGCAAGAATCTGACGATCGATCAAATCAAATGCCTTTGTGATATCAACAAATAAGGCAACACAGGCTGCTTTAATATCCATTCCCTTGTAAATAAAGGAACTAAAGTTTAAAAGACCATCCTCTGTTGAGAGACCAGAGGGAAATCCAAACTGCAAAGGGCTAAGGAAATTTATTTTATCCAGGTATGATAAAATTCAGCCTCTCATTGCTTTTCAAAAATTTTGGCGATGTATAACAGCAGTCTCGTAGTATTTTTTTACACCTAATAAAATTGGGAAGGTTTAAAGGACAATTGGTTAAGATCATATAGCGATTTAATTCGAAAATCCATTAAAGAGAGAATGATTTCATTCTATACCCATACGATTTTTTTAAATCTAGGGTTAATTAGATGAATTAAGTTCAATTATTCTATAGGTTTTCTAATATTTATGACGCAGAATGGATATAAAAGCTTTAAACGGGTTAACTGGTCAGAATTCAACTGAGTCAATATAAAATTGGTGATATTTACAAAACCGAATACATCATTTATCAAAGAAATAATACCACTGAGCATTAATTGGAAATTGTGTAGCATTGAGTTTAGCTGTAAGTTTAGATAATTCTTTCTATTTTGAGCATCTCATTGAGCATTCATGAGCCCATCAAAGCTAATTTTTCTCTGATTACAAAAAAAGATCGAAAATTTACAATACAGCTTATGCATATATTTGTATTAACGTTAAGTATCGTAGACAACAGGACTTTAAAAAGTTGTATGTCATTTTTGAAACATTTTATTGGAAATTATTCTCATTTCTTATTAAGAAAATCGGCACAAACAGCAATTCAAATCCTATTGGGCGTTAATGACACTTTGTGAAATTTGAAGCTTTCATTTATTAATCGTAATTTTACATAACAATATGCAATAAGGTATATTTTTCATCTGTAAGAATTTCCCGTAGTTTCGTTTTAAAAATTTTTCTATTGCACCAACGCAAATCGTCCTAACATACAATTGAATATCTTTCAAGGTTATCACGATTGAGTGAACCGTTTAAATTTTTGAGGCAATATTGTAAATGAAAAGAGTTGAAAATCATAAAAGCGAAATCAACCGCAATATGCCCGAATACTTGCCTACCAGCAACAATGCCGGCCGCAACGCAATCCGACAAGTGTGTTTCTATTTCTTCACTTATCCATATCCATGCATGTATGTGTGTGTGTATGAATGATTGCGTGTGTGTGCGGTCTGCATGGCAAAAAGTTCAACATGAATCAGAGCACGATGCGATTGCGCCGACGCAGCCAATTTGTGACGCAAATTATTTACCACACACACAGTGGCATAATGTTTAATAACGGAAAAATAATGCAAATGAGAATAGTAACATAACTATTAAATGTATGTTATTTGAAAAATTTAGCTTTTATTTGTATTTGAATTAAACATTTTAATGCTGTTGCTAAAGGTGTAAAATTTTTTAAATTACTTGATAATTGAGTTATTTTGATTTAGTTCTGTTTTCAAGCCATTGCAGTAAACAAAAATACCCACTGTGCACTTGAATGATATTTCTCATAATATTCAGTGCGGGCAAATGACATGATTAGTCAGAAAAGTAGTTTAAAAGGCATTAGAGATATGCTAATACTCGAGACGGAATAGGTTAAACGGATATTGTAAAATCCGGGCAACCAGATGGTCAACAGCTTATAAACGAACGGTCAATTATTTCAATTAGCGCGAGAAAATGTAAATGTGCTGAGTAATCAACTAAAAAAATTGTAATGTGGACAGTGAGAAAGCAGCCCTGCATTTGTATTTTTTATCTGGCTATGATTTTTATCGGTCACCGTAGCCGAATGTGTTGGTGCGTAACTAACATTCCGAATTCAGAGAGAACGTAGGTTCAAATCTCGGTGAAACACCAAAATGAAGAAAACGTGTTTTCTAATAGCGGTTACCCCTCGGCAGACAATGGCAAATCTCCGAGTGTATTTCTGCCATGAAAAAGTTCCTCATAAAAAAACCTGCTATTCGGAGTCGGCTTGAAGCTGTAGGTCCCTCCATTTGTGGAACAACACCAAGACGCACGCATATATGTATGACTTAACAAATGCGAGTAATGCTCTATTTATCGGGTCAAATCATTCAATTTTAGAACCGGGCGAAAAGTAAATTTTGGATTACAAAGCGTAATGGAGTGATGCTATTTCTCAGTATCTAGAGTAGCAATTACATTATTAACACTTGAACAATCGATGGGAAGGTGATCCTTTCAATTCTATAAACATAATTTTGGCAAAAGTGTTTCTACGCCTAAGTATCAGATAATGGTTTTGGAGCTTTTAGGCGATTAAGAATTAGATATATAAAACGTGTGGCTTTTTAAGGTGAAGGACTTTTAAGACAAAGCACAAAAAAAAAAAAAATATACATATACATATAATTGACTATTATTAAGGATTTAAAGCTTACAAGCTTTATAAACATTTTGTAGCATATGGCTTTATGTGGAATTGAGCACTTAACCGCACGGACAGTAGTGAACCATAGTGTGGCTAAAAGTTATAGAAGAATTTAAGATTTTATGTATTTTTAAAGCCAGAAGTAATTTTATTATGCTTAGTGGTCTATGCAATAAAAACTGCTCTTTATGTAACTTAAATGCGATGGAAACAATTCAACAGTTTCTTGGACGATTTCCAATACTAAAACAATACCGCTGTACTTTCGATATATTTCGTGCTCTAAATGGTGTAAATGGTTTTTAAAGGAAATAGGAAAGGAAATTTGTCAATTTCATTCCTGGTGATTTGAAGTACAGACAATTTATTATAGATGACTAATTTTGTAAATAAATATCTACCTAACTTTCCCGCAGACGACTTTGAAAGTCATTGCCGTATGTTCATTTAAATGAAGTAAAAAATATTGTTAATGATTTTCTAAGATTTTTTGTGAAAAATAATTGAATCTATCTATCTACATGGCTTTTCCAATTGCAACTTATGACGACCCAGTTTCTATCACCTTTTCCTATATAGCTGACCTTATTTTTCCAATTTAGCGCCGGATCATGGCTTCCAAGTGACCAATCCTAAAATCCTAACGGGATTGTAATTTGTAATTTCGCGACTGAATTTAGTCCAATGAAATCAAATAACATGCCCCCCACTAATATCCTGAGATTATTCGGCCACCAAAATTTTGGCCCAATAAAGTGATTTCATGTGCTATTTGCACCTCCTTTTTTACTTGGATGGGTGGATAATCAAGTCGTAAATAATTTAGGTTCACCAACTGCAATCAGCGCGGTGCCATCTGCAAACGTTGCTGTGACGTACTTAGGATCAGACAATAGAGGTTTTCAAAAAGTATAGCGAATTTTGAATTTTCACAGATTATGTATATTCGAATTTTGATTTTTTTGTGGCGCTATGTTGGTACTCATGTCTCTCACTCATGCCAGTTCGGCCATTTTGAATGTTCAGTTAATTGTTGGCAGCTGCTTTGCATGCACGTGTTTCGGCTCGTCTTAGATTTTTACCTATTCAAAAAGATAGATCAAAGAGCCTGTACTAAATTTTGTGTGAAAAACGAAATTAAAAACGCGGATGCATTCCGAATGTTGACGGTGTCATACGGAGAAGCTACTTCGGACCAAAGCAACGTTTATCGGAGGTACAAAATGTTCTCAGAAGGCCGAGAAGATGTAAACGACGAAAAGCATGCCGGACGCCCGAGCACTTCCCCAACAGACGAAAAAATTGATGAAGTGAAGAAAATTGTATTGGCCAATCGTCGAATTACCGTTAGAGAAGTTGCTGAGGACCTAGACAATTCGATTGGCTCGAGCCATTCGATTTTTTTCAATGATTTGGGCATGAGACGGGTCGCCGCAAAATTCGTACCAAAACTGTTCAATTTCAACCAAAAGCAGCATCGGACTCTGCCCGCGACGACGCAAATTTGCTCCAGAAAAAGTTTTGCTTACCGTTTTCTGCAATTGCAGGGGTCTTGTGCATCATGAGTTCTTGCCACAGGGTAAAACGGTCAATAAGGAATATTATCTGCAAGCTTTGCGCAATTTGCGCGAAGCAATCCGCCAGAAACGCCCGGATTTGTGGAAGAATAAAAATTCAGACACAATTAAGTGCATTGCATTACACTCGGTTTCCCTTTTAATTTTCTTTAAATCTACCCGATCTCCGAAGAAGTCTGATTAGATCTTTAGGTGCCAAGGGGCCCGGTAGTTGCTTCTTAACACATCAGTTCCAAATACCTCAAACCTGATTCGAGCGAAGGCGGGGCAGACGCACAGGAAGTGGTACGCCGTCTCATCGTCCTTTTCACAAGCTGGGCAGAGTACACTGTCTGAGTTGCCTACCTTTTCCATGCGCTTCTTGAACAACATACACCTCCACTTGAAACACAGATGCTTGCATTCCAAGAGCAAAGAGCAGTTTTGTCCTGCTGGATTACACGTAGACCCGAGAGCCGTAGCCGTGCTCGGTCCTGGCGCCATACGTGAAAATGCGAAAACAGTGTTTGCCGGGCTCATTTTCTGAGTTTGACCAGAACTGAACCTCTGGCAGCACCGCACTGTATCTCTTGCCAAGCACGACTCTGGATGGCATGGAGTCAAGAGACATGGCAAGGATCGTTGGATCAAAGTCTATGCCTGCTCTGTTTTCCAATTCCGAACAGGGGCCGTACCAATTCCCATTGTGTTTCAGCCTGCACATGGCCTTCAAGGCCTCTCCTTGGATGAAAAGATCAAGTGGTGGTCGACTAATCAGAGCATCGAATGCCGGTCCTGAAGTAGTCGGAAAAGCTCCGGTGCAACAGAAGACGACAGTGCGTTTTAGTCTCGATAAGGTCCTCCTGACTCCCACGAGAGAAAGTCTACTCACCCAGACCACTGATGCATAGGTGATATTAGGTCTTGTCATAGCCGTGTATATCCATAGGACCTTGCTAGGAGATGATCTGCTAAGTACGACTCCAAGATTTGGTAATATTGTTTAGGAAGTATTAATTTAAGTTTAACAAGCAAGCCTGTGGAATAAACTCGAATACCTCTGCCAAACTCATGTGTTAGAATTATTATTCTTTTCGTTCTTTACTTCCTTGAGTCGCTTAATCAACAGCTTTACAAATAGCTTGAACTCTCTTTGTACTTAAAAAACCTTGTCCATATATGACGACCGTCGACGACTCTTTAAAATGTTAGGTAGAATTTGTTTCCTAGTTGATGTCGCCTAGGCTGGTAATGACATTATTTACACTATTTATTTATATTTGTACTGTGCCATTCTCAGGTGGCATAAAACTGTGCATTCCACCATCTACCCGAAAATATTAAGCCACAAACCATTAATTTAAAGAAAAGCAAATTGGAAATTTTACAACTCTTTTGCGTCACACCTTTTGTTGGTTACAGCACTTTTGATTACAAAAAATATATTTCGAAATCTGGCGGCAAAACCTTTCGATGTCTTTCCTATCACTTTTATTTGTTGTTATTTAATGTACCACACACCCGCATAAAAATATATTACAGGTCTATGTGTATGTGCATAGCTATGAGTACAGTGCATTTGACCTTGAACAGATTAAGAACAATAAGTTTGTGTGTGTGTGGATATAATTGAGCAAATTTTCAATATTCTATTGTATTGCGTTTGTTAAGAAATGGAAAGGTAGCGTAGTTTTGACAGCCAAAAAAAGGCTTTCAAAAGAAAAAAACTAGAAAAAAGAGGTTTCCTCTCACAAATTCAAATTCAAATTCCCAATCCACCGTTTATGTAATAGGTAAGTAGACAATCATATGAATATACGTAGCTTAATCTCTTTTGAGTTTAATTGTTCTTTTTTGTGCTATTTACTCTTGGCCTATGGCAAGCAAGCTTTAATGAATTGTGTTAACATGCTCAATATTACATACATGTGTGTGTATCCATAAATATATAACAAAGCGTTGGTGGCCCGCAAGGTCATTACATTTACAATTAAACATTTTTTTTTTTAATTTTCACTCGAAAACCCAAAATCATTAATATATACGTAAATTGCATTGAACTAATAAACTTGCAGGCGGGACGTAAATCACCAATTGTGGTTTTTCCAATAAGTACGTACACACATACACACGCACATGTAGATTATACAAACTGTTAGTTCGTTTTTGTTTGAATAAATTAATAATTTTTACCTAATTACTTCTAACGATTAACAAAAATATGCGCAAATGCATTACTTACAGCGTATAATGAATAGAGATATTTTTTAATTTAAAGTTATTAGAATAATGGAATTTCAATAACACTATCGATATAAACAGCTTGATTGCCGACATTGTTTAATAACAATGACATATCCATTGTGATGGAAAATCAATTATTGTTGCAACTCGATTTGTGACTTTAATGGTCAGAAACTTAATTTCAATTAAACCGTTAACCGAGATTCAAAAATTTCAGCACACAAGTGTGAAAGGTTATACAACATGCACAAATTAGTTATATACTTACATATTAGCTGAAGAATGCATATGTATGTATGTATGTATAATAGCTAATAGATTTTTGCAAACACCTACCACAAATTAGATACTTGAAAAAATTTCAATCCTGAAAATTAAAATTAAAACAGCGTGCAAAAACAAATCGTTTAAAAAAATACATGCGACATGGTATGTTCGGGAATATGTTCCACAACTTTAAAAAATCGGGTCAGATGTGAAAACTTTAAATATTTCTCCGAAAACCGTGCAAAAGAAGTAATAATGAAATCCATATTGCATAAGTATTTATAAAATAAAAGCAATTCATTTGTATTACAAAAACAAAAAAAAATAATTAAAATTAGATTACAGTAAAAACTCAATCCATATGTATGAAATATATAAAAATTCAAATTGTACTTTGGAATAAAAATAAATTTTGCAACCATTCATCGCTACTTGATAACCAGCGTGCACGTTTATTACGGACTGGACCAAAAATGCCATCATCATTAGATATGTCAGATATAACACTATGTGCCGATTTACAAAGAGAGATATCTGGAAGGGAGACACTAGAAATTCACTTTTGATGTCTCATTAGTGCACACACGGGCAAAATTGTCTACAGCGACGTTCGTTGCTCTTGACGTTTACTTCTTTAGCATATTCTGATTGGGATATATTCTACAATCCGCGAAAATGTAAAGCGGAGACCGTTCGTCAACAGTTTCTCTTTTCAATGAAGAAGACAAGCTGCATTGGTTAAATAATGAATCTTTTTTTCTCATAGGTATACATATATATAAGTTTTTATACTTGAATAAAAATACAAAATTAAATTTAAAATACTTCACATAAATAAATACTTAACTTAAAATTAATATCTAGGAATGGGGGAAAAATAAACATGTCTCATAAGTTTCTTAAACCATACCTACTTTACTAACAAAAATCAACCTTTATATCCCAAGTAGCGTTCTGATGTTTGTCATCGTTGATTTCTTCCGTTTGAATGGAAACAAACACACAACTTTCTCGCACTAAACAAGGAAACGAATGAAGCAACTGTTAAACATTGTTTTACAGCCAACTTTAGAACTGAAAATACAAATAAAAGAACAAAGAATGAAATAAAAGAACAAAGAATGTTCTTTTCCCACGAAGAAAATGTTTCCATTCCAAATGTTTCCCTGTGTAAATCGGCACTATGTCGGACTTGTCCAGTTCATCTGTCGGGTTTATTCAAATTAATAACTGCTTCTATTGATTTTTTCGCTCTAACAAAATATATTAGCGACTGTTTTTCTGCTTTCTCGAGTTGTGTATACAAGGTGGCGAAAAATTATTCCCCCTATCGGATAATTTATAATTTTTGTCAACTAGAGAATTACGGTGTACAAACAGATAAGCAGTAGAGCGCGTAAAGGTCAAATAAAGATTTCCTCAAAATAATTTTTCTCTTCAGTAAAAACATGATTTAAAAACAAAATTGGATGATAGTTACCGATTTATTGTAATACCACAGTAGCAGTTTACCTGCTAGTCCTCGTGAAACCATTTTAAGTGCTAACGAATTGATCAGGCTAAACTTGTATCCTTAAGGTGATCAGTATCATTCAAGAACCATGAGCCAAAGTATTTTAACCTAGTCGCATGCCACGCACGATGGTGGAAAAGAACATGTCTGACAGACTCTTCCTCCTACTGATCCATACAGCTTCTTGAATGAACTTATACACAAATACCAAAATCGCTCTCATTGTCTCATAACAACAAAGCACACATTTGAATTTGATAGATTTATTAGTATTACCAGTAGTATTTCTAGTACCAAAGCATTCTTGCCAGCCTCTATATAGTACACTCGCGTACGCCCTGTTTGGGTGTTTCACCGAGCTCCTCCTCTTATTTGATGCGTTCGTCTTGATGTTTTCGCACAAATGAAGGGACCTACTGTTTTAACCCGTAAATAAATATGTAATGTACGAAGAGAACCGAGTTTCGCCAGATCACCGTCGTAGAAAGTTACAATCTAAGGCAACAAATGTAGGTTTGTCGACTTAATTTAAAAATTGTTGGGTACGGATTTATTTGAGAAAATATTTGCATGTGGAACGGAGCAATACATTTTACGTTAGAATTCATTTAGTTTTAAAATATTAGTGGCATATGTATATGAATTCAGGTAATTAAAATTGCAAAACCAAAAAATGTCATCCGCTATTAGGGCAAACAAGTACATGCTGTGTCTGAGTCTTCAAATGTACCCAAGGAGTTAAACTTCTCTTTTTGTCATTACGTCATCACGTATCCTTGCAAAAAAGTAAGTAAAAGATGAATAAGCGTAGCGTCTGGTACTCAAAGTGCAGTTTTTAGTACACACTCGATTAGGATAACGCGTCATCGTGCGAACAATCTCAACTTCTTTATTGCTTCCAATTTGAATTCCATGAATTTTATATTTATTCAGTGCATTCGCAATTGACCACTAGCTGGTGGTAGCAGAAGAAGAGGGCTCCTTTACGTTAGAAAGATCAAGTGGCGAAGAACTTGTCTTCACTTGGTGTGCCCAACTAACGTCGGTTATCACGAGAAAGAAACGACTGGCGTGCTTTGTTAAACTCGGCAAAAATCGCGTAAGCGGTTATCGCGACAATCAAGAAGAGGAATGGAACCGATCCACCTTTCGGACACATGCAATTGGTAATAGCAAAACAATTATATGTATGTATAAGTATGCATGTTAAAATTCCTATACCAATGCGTATGTTTACAATTGCATGTAAATATGTTTCTGCATCAGTACTTTATCGAGCTGTTAAGTGGTGCGGCGGCCTACCACGTATTGAAAGATACTTTAACAATTGCAAAAATAACAATAAATATCAAAGGCGCTAAAGCTGATAATTGTAAAAAAATTTCAGCAACGCCACGTATAACAACACCTGAAATATTTTGCTGGCGGCGCATAATAATTAACATTTCCAACAGCGTACAACATCTACTTCTACTCCACTTAACAAAATCGCTCGCACTCCAATGCACTAACTTTGCACTTTGCATACTCTTTGTTGCCCCAAATTGTTAATTACGAATGCCTCTAATTAAAAGTAATAGATTTTAAGTAAATTTTAGTGACAGCAGCACTGCTGGTCGATTTTTATAGAGCTTTTCGTCTCGGATGTCTATCAACTAACTGTTGTCTTCGTAGCCGACTGCCATTGCCTTAGAGCCAATTAACAAGGCTCGGGTAACATCTAGTAGTTGATGTGGCCACCATATTCAAATATGAGTAAAACATTCGACAACAAACTCACGTCGCTGTTACAATTAAATTTGCCACTCACTAATTTCAGCCAATTTCGTTTATAAATGGGAGCAGCTGCCCGTTGTGACTCGGTTAGTGGGTATGCATGGCAGCCAGCCCCATCAATTGGCTGCAGGACCAGCTGTGTCTAAGAGTTATCAATTAAAGTGGTATATGGACATATATTTGTTTGTATACGTATGTATGTCAGTTGTGTATGTTTGTATGAGGCCAAACTACCACAAATACTTTTATGTGCATACGCAAAAATGTGAATTTCTATAAAAAAATCATAAGGTGATATTAATATATAATTTTACGTGGCAATATTTGCTCATGCCGAGTACAACAACTGAACAAATTTTGCAACAATAACATGAAAAGTACTGAATTTAAATAATATATTTAATTAATAGACGGTGACAGTTGCAATATTGTATTGACAGAAGCGGAAATGCAGCAAAAATTAATTAAATTTAATAAAGTGAAAGGTACCTTACATAATGTCGGCAATGATTCAGTTACATATGTATGACTATAGGGAAATTTGTCACTATTCAATTTATAGTTCTACTTCAGAAAATTTGTATATAAAACCTATTGTGTAATATCTACGAAACTGAGGCATGCAGCGAAAGTGAAAAGCTTTATTAGAAAATCGTTTTATAAATAGCTTAACATACATACAGTCTAAGTAATTCATAGTACGAGCATAGAACGAGCAAAACCCATTAAAGACGTGAACTGATAGCAAAGATATTTCGAAAAAGCAGCAGCAACTTAGTCAAACACTAGCAGATTGATGTAATAGCTATAATTTCCATAATACTTTTTCGAGAGTGATCAAGGGTTGATGAGACGCAGATTTTGACCAAGTATCCAAATAATGGTAAGCCTAAGGCAGAATGAGATGAATAGATGGTTTTACATGCAGTCAAGCACACCTTAAATGAAAACTCGCCCAATGGAATAAACAATCATACCTATACATACGATTGGTTGAAAATTCATGTTTATACTTATGATTTATGTGCGAAATGATGGGATCGGGTGCACGGTATTCAGATTTATCAGGTATACTTTTCTGATTGTCGGATTACTATCAGAAGGAATGCTTACGATGAATCTCAATATAATGTAAGTTTCAATGTTTGTGAATGTCTATAAATTTAGACACATTGGCGAAACCAAAGCCTTTGATGTAATTCCTCATTAACTCTAGTCAATACTGTAAAGATATTTCTTTTGCCCGTGGTAATTCTTCTTCTTCTCCTTATTTGGCGCGGTAACCGCTTACGCGATTTTGGCCGAGTTTAACAAAGCGCGCCAGTCGTTTCTTTCTCATGCTAACCGGCGCCAATTGGACACACCAAGTGAAGCCAAGTCCTTCTCCACCTGATCTTTCCAACGCAGAGGAGGCCTTCCTCTTCCTCTGCTACCACCAGCTGGTACCGCATCGAATACTTTCAAAGCCGGAGCGTTTGTATCCATTCGGACGACATGACCCAGCCAACGTAGCCGCTGGATTTTTATTCGCTGCGCTATGTCTATGTCGTCGTAAAGCTCATACAGCTTTACTTCGCATTACGTCTTTGAGGTCCTTGAGATCGTTTTCGCCTGCGTCTATTCATCGGTTCCTCGGTCTACCTTTGGCCTTTACACCCATTAGCTTTCCTTCACGGTACAGTCAGAAGGCACACGGTTAACATGGCTCAAGCTAAAGTAAATGTGTTTGTAATAGGGGTCATTACAGGTGCGCAGATGCGCTTTTTTAAAGTCTTTGGGTATTGCATCTTCAATCCCAAGACTTTTATTGACACTGAGCCTTTATCACATAGAAAATATTCGTTCCTCATTTATTTTCTCCATATAATTTGACCTTTGGTTGGCATAAGCACAACATCTGAATGAGGCATTGGTAGCTTCACTGAACCGAAGCCGGCATTAATCATTGATAGTCTGGTTTTTTCTGCCCATAGCAATTTTCTTAATGCTGTCGTCCTGAAACATTTTACAAATGAAGAAAGCAAATAAAATTGAATCTTAAATATAAACTTCGGTAAAACCAGAAATCACACATCGCCTTAAATTTTATTAAAGCACATTTATGGAGTATTATTTAAGCTAGACAAATTGCAGTAGTAGACTAAATGAAAGAAATAACTATTAAAAAACAGTGAGGCATGTACACACCCGACCTTACGTTAGGTTAGGTTTCTGAGACACTCGATTTAGAATAGCAAACTTAATTAGACCGTTTAGTTCCGTTGTGGTATCACTGTGTAACACGGGAACCTTAGTGTTTATTTATCATGGAACCATTTCGACGCTCTTATGAAGCGTAAGATAGGTTTTATCCCAACACCAGAGAGTTCCGTAAGAGAGTTAAAATAATATTTTCCTAACAACCTTGTTCTACTCCTAGCGAAGGCTGGACAATTACAGATGATGTGTGCTACTCTTCCTATTCCTCGTCTCTACAACTTCTGCAGTATTCCTGAGAAAATACTTCTATCTTAGAAGATTGCCTACCTAACAGCCAATGACCGGTGACACGACCTTCGAGATGTTCTCCCTTAAGAGGCTGAGTAATTCTCTTCATCTTTCCTTATCTATTCGCGGCCAAATTAACGTGGTTGTAGCGTATTTTCTTCTCTCCAATGTCCTATTGGCCACCTGGAGAATACCGAGCTTATTCGGTTGTTTAAATTACGCTACATACTAAAAGAGTAATGCTTGGTATCACTGTTTCGAAAGAGATATTAGTTATTAAAATAATTTACTGAATGGTTCCCATACAACATGTATTTTAATGATATAAAGTAAGAAACACTTAGTGAAAAATTGAAAACCGAAATTGAAATTTTATTATTATTTAATTAAGAATAGAAAAAAATCAAAAAAAAAATAAAAAATCAAAAAATAGAAAAATCGGAACCATGAACTAACATTGACGTATAAGTAAAAATAAAATACAATTTTTTAAATCAGTCTTTCGTCAATCAGTCAAGTTTCGGATAACTTGTCTTAAACCAACTCAATCAGAATTCACCTCAATAGTAATGTCCTTAAGTATCTTGGACAACTTTCGCAGTAACCCTGCATGTATTTCGAATAACCAACACCGTTGTCTTGAGTGTCTTTGTTTCGAAAGATTTTGCCATTCAAAAGTTATCATATTATTATGACTTCCCTTCATTGTAACCCAGCTTCTTTCAACATGTATAAAACCACTTGTCGTTAATAATGTTATCGGCAAACTATTGAGAAATACCGCCGTTGAAGTCATCTATTCCAAGCTCAGCTGCATCAGCGCTGGGAGCTATAAGCTTTACGAATTCTCCCATTCAAACTTGTAAACCAATATCATCAAAGGCCTCAAATTACATATGATACAAGTACAACATTTTCAACAATGCATTGGCGGTTAGTTCCGCAGCAAACGTAAATTTACATATTAGTGCAACCTCAAACAAAGTTTGTTTAGTCATCTGAGGTATCAAAGTTTGTGCGCCAATTTGCGTCACAAACAGAAATACAAAGAAGACAAGAACGCATGAAAGACAATGTGGCTTTGGAGTGATTACGTACAGCTCCGTGGCAAATGTTAGGGTTCGGCATCGATTTCAATTATTCATGGATTTTAATTCAATTTAAGTCATATCCGGAGTACTTTTTTGTGGTTTTTCTTGTTGTATTTTTCATATATATTGACTCCAATTGCTGTTGTGTTGCCAACCTCATCTAAGCTATCAATTGGTTATTTCCACTTATTTATTTGAGTTTTTATTGCTGCTTGTACTCTGGTACACAGCTGGAATTTATTGGCAGTTACAGTTTTTCTTCCCTCCAATTGGAGTTCTCGCAATCGCAAGCCTCAGTTGTGGTTTTAATTGATCCGCTACACATTGATTTTTTGTCCATTTTAATATATTGTTGTATGGCTGTTTGGTTATTAAAAAATGCTGCGAGCTCACCGTATGTACTTACATACAATATAAAATACACGGCTACATACAAGAGTATGTGTTGGTGGACATACAAGTGTGTGCATACGTGTAAAGCTAGAATTGTGTCAGCAACTATACTCCTAAAGAGTCAAAATTTGCCACTGTTTAACGTATTAGTGCCTCGCTTCTTTTTGATAAACCAATCTTTGAGACATTCATAATGTCCTTCAATTAAAGTAATTAGCATATCTAAATCTCAAACCATAACCCGATGTTACGCAATTATACAAAAAATCACTGAAAGATCATAAAATAATAGTCAAATACGAACAGCAATGGCGGTATACATTAGTTTGCGTCCACAATGTTCTTTATGTTGTTTCTCCAGTAAATGAAGTGACACAATAACACAACAAAAAAAAAACCACCACTTTTTCTATGTGTAACTAGTGGACTAGTGGGAGTCGTATACTGTTGTGAATTCGTTATGACTACATAGATATCTTTATAGCATTAGCAGTAAAACCCTCAAAAAGATCTTTCTGTATCCCAAAGAAACTAAAATTGCAACAATAAATTTGTACATACATACCATACATATGTATGTACATTAGCAAGGCCGTTATAAAAGCAATTTCTAGCTGCCATGTAGCATTTTGTTCATTGTCTCGCATTAAACTGGCATAAGAGGTGTTGCCCACGTTGGTAAGTTTGTACGAACCTTTGCTTCCATACATATAAAGCTTGTGTAATTGTCGGATTGCGTTAACGCCTTCGCTTCAAAGTACTCTCTTATGCAGTTTTTCATGTTAGTTTGGGCAAATAGCCAAATGCAGCGGAAATAAATAATATTTATACTAAAAAGATTCCTAAGGAACTAGTGAATTTACTCTTACTCAATATACTAGGGTTGCTATTTATATTTTCGGCTTTGGGCATTTCTACTGTTGTCAGGGGCGATCTGAGAGTTCCATTGGATAGTTTGGCATATTTTACCCTGAACGCACTCATTGGTGTGGCTTACAGTGGATGTAAAAATTCATCAAAAATGCATCGATGAATAAAAACATTATACGGCAAGCAAGTATCGTAAAAAACTGGACCAATTCACTTTCTCGCTTATCGTGGTCGCCGTTCCCTCATCACTCAGCGAAAAATTTCGAGAAGGTCGCCCAAATCAGTTTTTTTACCAGACAATATCGGTGCTGTACGCGAAATTATTGGTTTGACTTACTTATTTAATTAAATAACCTAATCGTGCAGTTGACAAGCCCATTTCTTAAGATGGGTTTGAGTCACTAAAAGCTCGTCCCAATAAAGTGATGATATATGAGATGTTGCTGGAATATTAGCACTTAGAAAACTTATATTAACATAGTAGGCCAAACTTTCGTAAATGGTTTGCTTTACGGGCTGTATTGGAAGTTGATGGGCCAATTTTCTATTCGTGCAGCTCCACATGAGCTAATTTTGCTTATACACATAGTCACTGAACTAGAAGTTAGCCTGCCCACTGAATACAATTCGATTTGATTGTTTTTACACTGGATTAGGAAATAAATTTACACTATTTGTAAACGTTGTTTGGATGCAAGTTTCCGTTGGATAATTTTCTAATACTGGTCGCTCCTCGGCAATGCCATGAAAAAACGTCTCATAAAAAACCATCTGTCATTCGGAGGTGGCGTAACTCTGTAGGTCTTTCCATTTGTGGAAAAACATCAAGACGCACGCCACAAATAAGAGGAGGAACTCAATCAAACATCCCCCCGTTCTAAGTCAATAGATTTGCATTCTGGTTGTTTCTTAGTTTGCCACATCTGTGACTAACATTCCTACTAAAATTTGCAAAAGTTACGCAGTCTTGAGTAAGTCTACCTCCTTATTTATTTTCGATTTTCCCAGTTTTAAAAATGGATTTGAATTTGTAATAAAGAGGTTGTAACAAATGAATTCAATGGATCGTTAGTCCGTCGAGGATGACGAACGTATAGGCAGTCCTTTGAAAAATAAAAAGAAAATTGATTAATAACCCCAAATTTACCACCAGAGAGCTTGCAGTGGACTTAAACATTCTTTATGGAGCAAGAACGAAACAAATACCATGCAACAAACGCTTCAAAGCGCCAAGATTGAAAATCGCATTGACGGTTTGGCCCGTTGGCACGAACTCCTTGTGGAAAATTCCTTTGGAATCGTAAAAACAAATGAACATAGACTTGATTTTTGACTTTTCCAAACGCAATTTTTTGGGTGTTGGCTCATCTGGGGCCTTCCATTCGGCACTTTGACACTTAGTTCCAGGTTCATGTTGGAAACACCACGTTTTATCACCAGTTACAATGTTGGGAAGGAAGTTATAGTATTTTCTAGCCTCTTTAATGAGGTCTTTCGAACGTTGAATTCTGAGCAATTTTTGTTCCTCAGTTAACTTGTACGGAATGAAACGTGCACGGACCTTTCGTAAGCCCAAATGATTAGATAAATTGCTATAAATCGATGTTTTGTAAGTATTGAACTCCGATTCCATGAATTTCAACGATGATTTCGGTTAATTTTTAATAAATTTAGGAACAGTTTCGATGGAGCTTGCGGTGACTACTGATTTTGGGCGGCCGGATATTCATTGTCATTAATGTCCTCACAACCATCTATGAAACGTGTAAATCACTTATGAACTCTGGCACGAAATAGACAATCATCGTCATAATCATTTTTTCATCAGTTCAAATGTTTCGGTAAACGTTTTACCGATTAAAAAAAAATGTATTATTATTATTATTATTCAATTTGTATAATAACAAGTTATACAAATATAAGGAGGCAGCAGCACTAGCAGCATGGACCATCGGCTGATAGACGCACTAACTCATGGGAAAGATGGCGCCATCAAAAACATTTCTATGACGCCAGTCTTATTTATTTTGGATTTCCCCTTGTATTTTAAATTCTCTGAATATATTCCGGGAACGTTTTGATCACGGTGGTATCTAGTGGAGTGGTTAAATCAGTTGAGAGTTATAATTTTGAAAGACTAGACAAAGAGTAGGCTTTACTAGCAGCACCAACAGCAATATGGATTTAAATTCAACGAATAATCGATTTCTCAACAATAAATTCTTTGAGTTAGGTAGGCAATTGAGAATTAAAATTTTTCCTCTTTCAACATATGCGCTCTAACTCATATCGGAGAAGCCTGAAAGAGGTTTCTCAAGCAAAATACTAATGGTGGAGAAAATAAACTAAAAAGATGGAGAAAATAAAAATAAAGATTAAGATTCTAGGGTACTGCTGGCTACATCATGTCAAATAAATACAAATAAATGAAAGAGTTCATTTCCGGCCTTTTACCATAACTAGTTACTCGAAATACCACTTGAATTTTTTCTTCTCCTACCACACATTTAAGAGAAACTAAGAATGTCCACGTAAAGTATTATTAGGCCAAAAATCGCTATAACATCAAATTTATACAGGGTGAACGATATGAAGTGCTACCAACTTCACACTGCTTGTATCTGTAAAATAGCTCATGACATCAACGTCAGAATTGTTCTAATGGCAGTTCAATATATTGTTTATGAGCCATCAAAAGCATTTGCGTCTCAGTTTTGTTGAATTTTTTTTTTCGTGATGGAATTCAAACGTAATAGTGTGACTGCGTTATATTTGGCTGGAAAATCACAACCAGCCATTGTTCGTGAGCTCAGTCACCTCAAAGTGAATAAAATGTTTGTGTATCGCACTATAAAACGTTACAATGATACTAGTAACAAGGCAACATTCGACGCTTATTAAAAAATGAGCTCAAGGCCAAGGCTTAGAAGTTCCAAAAAGCACACGATAGCAAAAAAAAGTTCGGTGTGAAAAAGCAAAGGAGTTGTTGCGCTTGCACGAACGTGGCGAATTTCCTAACATTGTGTTTTCTGATGAAAAAAATTTCCCAATTGAGCAGTTCATAAACACTCAAAACGATCGTGTTTACTTGACCGAACGCTCATATGAAAATTTGAGCCTACGTATGGCCTCTCCAAGCAATTTCCAATCGCAAGTATATTTTGGGCCGCAGTGACCGCTGATGGACGTTCTCCAATCGTTTTTATCGAGCCTGGTGTGAAAGTGAATGCGACTTATTATAGGAAAAATATGTTTTAGACCCGTGGACCCGCAAATATTTCGATCGTAGACCATGGACGTTCCAACAAGACTCGGCACCGTCTCATAAAGCTCGTGTGAACCAAGAATGGTTAAAAAATCATGTGCCACACTTCATTTCGTCCACACAATGGCTTTCGAATTCGCCAGACGCAAATCCGATGGACTATTCCATCTGGTCCATTTTGGAGAGCAAGGTGAGGACTAAAAAATAGACGCTTATTAAAAAATGAGCTCAAGGCCAAGGCTTAGAAGTTCCAAAAAGCACACGATAGCAAAAAAAAGTTCGGTGTGAAAAAGCAAAGGAGTTGTTGCGCTTGCACGAACGTGGCGAATTTCCTAACATTGTGTTTTCTGATGAAAAAAATTTCCCAATTGAGCAGTTCATAAACACTCAAAACGATCGTGTTTACTTGACCGAACGCTCATATGAAAATTTGAGCCTACGTATGGCCTCTCCAAGCAATTTCCAATCGCAAGTATATTTTGGGCCGCAGTGACCGCTGATGGACGTTCTCCAATCGTTTTTATCGAGCCTGGTGTGAAAGTGAATGCGACTTATTATAGGAAAAATATTTTAGACCCGTGGACCCGCAAATATTTCGATCGTAGACCATGGACGTTCCAACAAGACTCGGCACCGTCTCATAAAGCTCGTGTGAACCAAGAATGGTTAAAAAATCATGTGCCACACTTCATTTCGTCCACACAATGGCTTTCGAATTCGCCAGACGCAAATTTGGAGAGCAAGATGAGGACTAAAAAATGTGCCAGTATGGATGCGCTGAAAAAAGCGATTATTCGAGAATGGGCCAAAATACCTCACATTCGTGCACATGCAACTCATTTTTTGACCGTTTGAAGGCTATAGTCAAGGCAAAAGGTGGTCATATCGAGCTAAAGTGAATATATGTTAAAATTGTAATCATTTTTGAACAATTTTGTCTTTGAAATCAATAAAAACTAATTTCACACAAAAAAGTTATGGTGTTTTGAATAGGTAACACTTCATATCGTTCACTCTGTATATATAAGCTGTTATTTTTCTCGATTAAAGATACTATGTTAAACAAAAAATTCATATCATTCTCTTTGTTATAAGCAAACTGGTGCAATTTAGATGTGACTTCTCTCATTAGGCGATGGACATCAGGTTTTGTTACGGTATCTGCTGCTCTCTGCCAATTTATTTTAAACTGCTTCCCATTTTTAATTTCTTTTTGCAGTTTTAGCAATTTTCTTTTACAAATTTCCCAATGTTTTCAATGGGTCGCAATTGCGGACACAACCCCCCAGTGCTCCTTTTGAACAATATTTATCTCGTGATTTTCGTACCAGTTCATAGCAAGACGGCTATAATGATACGATGCTAGATCGGAGCAGAACAGAACTGAGCCTTTATGGCACCAAACATTTCGTAAACAGTCCTTCATATGCTTTTCTTGATTTATAATGTCCGCGGTAATGAAAATTTTGCTTTTCATACCACATTGGCAGATGGCTTGGCAAACCAAACATTTTTTACAGTACTGGTCCAATTTTTTTAACTTAAAGACCCCTGGGACTCCTCCTTTTTCCGTTGCAGTATAAAACTCAGCGTCCTGAATCTATCTAAAGTCTGCTTTGACATATGCCATTCAGCCATATTTATGAATATCTTGACTGTATAGTTTTCGTTCACGTGTTTAATCATTTTTATTTTGTTTATCATTTCGATTAGGTCCTACAATCTTTTTACATAAACGCAAGCCTTCTTTTTTGTAAACTACTTGGGCGTATCCTTTCGACTTAAGGGCCTATTTTACAGCATCTAGAAGTGAAAGGTCAGCATTTTTCGAAATAATGACACCATTTTTTGGCATTGTGCAACAATTGACCATTTACTTGCTTTTTGCGCACAAGTTTCTCAGCAAGCTCACACTCAACCAAATACATTTTGAAGAATAGGTAGAAGTTACATGAATAGAATACGCCAAATTAATAAAGACAATAAACCCTTTTTTTAATTACAGTTGTTAGTTTTACGCAAGTGATAAGTAAACACAATCGACCAGTTCTTTTCGTGTCCATTTATTAATATAATATTGAAAGGACGCACTCAAAATATTTTTTTATATTGTAAAGTTTTTCTAAAGCCCATAAAAGTTATTAAAGACGCGGGATGCTTCCATGTACTGGTGCGCATTCTTCGTACAGTTTTGCATATACATAATGTAGCTACTTGCCACATATTGCACATTTGCCAATATATTGTTGTTCGCATTCCTAGTTGACACAGTCTGTCTGCCAGCCGCCGATTGTGCTCCTATTATGCGCTTAATTTACCACATTTATTGAGTGCAAATTTCAAAAGTCGTTACTGCCATGTGGCTGCTGTGTTACAGCAATTGTTGCCACCGCCACATCACATCTGAGGGTCCATATTTGCAGACTTCAATTCTGCTTTAGCGGTTATACCCATACGCCTATAACAAAGGCGAGTTTTTGCTTCCCTGCCACGACGTCGACATACCATAATGGACATACTTACATTATGTTTATTTGTAACTATTTCTTTTTAACATTTTGCTTAATTTTGCAGTGTTTGATTTGTGTGTTATAGTTTTTGTGGCAAACGATGAAATTGCAACGATAAAAGTGCTCATTGCAAACAATTGTTTAGTCTAAGTATGACAAAGCATGCAATTTGAATTTGTATAGGACTATACTTGTACATACATACGTATGTGTGTAAGTCCATAGGACGTAGAAGCAAAAACTCAAAGCAACTCGATCAGGACGGAGCGCGTCTAGCGGGGGTTTGAGGTAAACGAAATAAAGCAAAAATTTACACGCTTATGCAAGAATGACCATTGGGCATGGGCGCGCTTTTATTGCCCGTCACAACTAAGGCTATGCCGCCCGCACCAACACATTTACCAATGCAAATAAACAAGTTTGTGTCCCGAAAGCCAAGAGAATGTTCGATTTAGATATTTTGAGTTATTGGGTCACTATTTTTTCCCGTTTTCTTTTTGCCTGAATATATTGCATTCGCTGCTGAAGGGGAGTTACAGTAACGTACCGCTGAAAATGTGCAATTTTGAATGTTCGATGACATAATGCAGTTCAAGCATTAAAATGTGTTATTTTGGCAAATTTCATATGTAATTATTTATGACTGAGAGAAATTGGAAAGGTAGCGTAAAAATTATATTCTTATGTACTACATACAGTAATCCTTTGGGGGAATCTGTTATCCCTATAGGGCGCGTCCCCAGGTGGTGGATAGGGGAACGCCTCCCAGATGTGGAAGGTAGGAGAGTAGGTCTACCGCGAACCACACAGGTCGAAGACGTAAACTTCGTTAAAAAAACTCCCTCAACCCAAGGTGTGATGCGACCCGTGCCTATTGGGTGGGTTTGGCAGCCGGGGGACTAAATAAGGCTGCCTTCGTACGGAGCCCTCCTGATATCAGGCCGCCTCAGGTTGTAACGGTGGCCTTGCCATGGTATGGGGCGCTGCCATGTCGACCGGATATTTCCCCTCTATCCTCTTTGGTTAGGATTTGGCTTAAAATCACTTCCGTCACTTGATGAAATGTACACGTCTGATCTGGATGGTGATGCAGGCGGTTCCATACTTGTAGGGTTAGCATTTTTGATGTAATCTGTGATGAATTTTTGCTTAGCTGGTTTAGAATTTTGTTTATATGTACAATTCCCGATAGGTCGGCATGCATTTTTTAATTTAAAAAAAACCGCACTATTTCAAAACCGCATAAAAACAGAATCTACTGTATATTCAGAAGACATTTTTTGCCATTCCATATTTAAACCCCCTTTTGTGGTCAGATCGGTTTCTATTTCAGGTTTTTGAATTTATTATCTAGAACCGACTACAAGTTACCAGTAACTTTCAGGTCTGGCGATTACGGTTTCTGAACGATATGAGGGCAGTTCAAATAACCCACAATTTATGATTCACGCATTTATATTCCATATAAAATTGACCTTAATTCCCAACTTTTCAGCACTTTGGAATATGTTTTGTTATGTATTGTTTGTGGTCCATATTGCCGTTAATGAAGCACAAATTTCTAGTACCAGCAGCGCACATACAACCCAATACCATTTCCGACCCACCCCCATACATAACTGTTTTTTACAGAAACTCTTCATTAGGTCTTTTGCATACATATGATGGTCCATCAGACTTAAATATGTTAAACTTGCTTTCCTCTGCAAATAAAACGTGCACTGAAACGTTTGATCACATCGTATACAGTCGTTCGAATCTCGGTGAAAGACCAAAATGAAGAAAAAGTTTTTTCTGATAGCGGTCGCCCTCGGTAGGCAATGGCAAACCTCCGAGTGTATTTCTGCCATGAAAAGGCTCCTTCCATTTGTGGGACAACATCAAGATGCAAGCCACAAATAGGGTGTTTGCGTCAATTATATATTTATATATATATACAGTCGAACGGAGTCTATCTGCTATTTCTGCGATTTCTCGAACGGTTTTACCCTTTTCATGATGACTAATAACACCGCGTTACACACATTCTGTCCTATGAACCAAATATACTTTTTCGGAAAGGGGATAAAAAATAAAAATAACGTGTATCGGTGATTTTCACGAACAATTTTCACGTCACAATTTTTGTTTTTTGTATTTTATAACTTTAAACGAGCAATTCTTGTATGCATATCTGTATAGCCACACGATCTCAGGATTAGCTTAACGGATTTGAATGAAATTGGGCACACAGATAGTGTATCACATTTCTAGACTTTTCACCTAGGTGTTGCCACAGACAATGTTTCACAGGGTTGCCACCTGTTCGAAATTAAAAAAAAAAGTTGCATGAGATATGCCGATGTGGGTATCAAAAGAAAGGTATTTCACTCCGCATTACAATAGAGATATAAACCCCGAATTTTTTATTAATTTTATTATATTAAAATTAAAAATTGTTACATTAAAAATATACATATGGAATACTGCTACGTCGATCACGAGCGGCTGTTATTTTAAAATCAGCCGCCACTATATTCCACTGCTTAAAGCGTGATGCAAAGAGTTCGGCTATTCTCTTTGACAAATTTC
Source organism: Anastrepha fraterculus (assembly GCA_037575425.1). Lineage (NCBI taxonomy): Eukaryota > Metazoa > Arthropoda > Insecta > Diptera > Tephritidae > Anastrepha > Anastrepha fraterculus. Next base: position 131,455 of record JAYXIM010032079.1, read on the forward strand.
CTTCTCGTACAAGGTCATTGAAGTCGGCTTGCGTTACTAAATGCGGCACTGCAGTCTCAAGTTCACTGGGTGTTGGTACAAATTCCGATACTTCTGGTTCCCCGCATCTCGCATTCGATGCAAGAAATGTTGATAGCATTGTTGGTGCTACTGTTGGTTCTCCATCCCTTAATTCGGGAACATCATCAAAAATCTCCATTGAAGCCGCTATACGTTCGTCTGGTGAGTACAGAACCGCTGGAATAACCGATTCTACATTAGCGTTGCGAATTTTGTTGCGGTGAAAGTATTGGTACCCTTTAGTTTGAGTAAAAGTTACGCAAAAGTAGCACAGTTCACTGCAGTGCTCCGTACGTGGTAGCCAAATTGTTGGTAAAGAGTACTTTATTGTTGACCTTCCATCAGTAAACTTGTATACATTTTTATAGCAATAGTCGCACACGACCTCCGGAGTATACCACAAGTAAGGAACATAAGCAGTCTTGAATATTTTCTGAAACGAATTATCCACTGTTTTCGTAATATTTTTAAAATTTTTACTTGGTGCGAATAAGCCACAAATGTAACAAAAGTTATTTCGAGTCGGGCACTGCATTTTTCGTTAAAACAATTGTCAAAGTATACGTCTCCTAGTAGCGCAACTGGCAGATGATCGGAACTTCCGGAACTGTAACAAACACCCAAACGGCAAAGAGTGTGTTGTATGAAACAATGAATTAAAGGTTAATAAGTTGTTTAAAAATTTGGAGCCCCTTCAAGTTATGCCGAAAATTTAGAAAAAAAATTTTTTTTAGAAAAAAAAATTCAAGAAAATCTGAGAATTGATTAAAATTTTTTTTTTTATTTTACATAACAAAAACATATCCACGAGTCTGCCTGCAGAAATTCAGCGCGATTGGATCACGGAAAAAGGGTTAAAAATTGATCCAAAGTTTTTCACACAGGCGGACTACGAGTTCTATATTTTATACATAAAAAAAAAAAATTCTGACGTGCACATGAAAATCGCCGATACACGTGTATTTTTATTTTTTCTCCCCTTTGCGAAAAAGTATATTTGGTTCATAGGACAGAAAAAAAGTTCGTTTTTGTAACGCAGTGTAATTCATTAATTTGGACTTTTATTCAACAAAACACGACTGAAATTTTATTTTAATTTATTACGTTTCGTTCTTTCTTTGCACTGTTCTACCGAGAGCAAATAAATTATGGGATTCCCCGTTTTAAGGCGCCAAACAATCGAAATAATGCCAGATGTCCGACTTTTTTGACGCCATTTTTCAAATCATGCATAATAAATTTTTTATAATAAGGAGGTAAAGAATTTGTAAATTTGTATTGCTATTTTTAAGATCCTCTTTGAATACCCAATAAAAAAATATAAAAATAAAAATATTTAACTTGCATTTCTTTCAAAAAATTTAAATTTTAAGCAGCATGCATTCCGAGTTCTTTATTGAGCCACTGTAAGATTGTTTTCTTTTTCCTAGCTTTTGTTACGTATGAACAATATTTTTTTTTCTCTCCAAATTACATAAATATGTGAAATTAAATAAAAATATAAAAACGGTTGATTTTAGCTTAATATTGTTATGAGTGATTGCTGCATCATTTTGGCTGGGAGCCATAGATAATCTGAACTTCTCTATACAAAGCACAACATTTCAGTATTAATGTGAAATAAATTACAGTTTTATTTTACAGTTACAGTAATTACTCGTGTGCTATTTCTATGTGTGTCATAAATCTTAGTACAATTAGAACAAGTCGAATATAGCTGATACTCTTTAAAAGTACTTAAAATTAACTACCTTTATATAACATAGGCAATAGCGAACGAGAGTAATTAAAAGAGAATGTGTAAAATCATTTAAAGCGGCAAGAATGTATCTGGATTTAGAACAAAAGACTTAAGTGGCAAACGCGTCGCTACCGCATCTGTCGCCAGCCTAACAAATTCAGTAAAATACAGTTGTTCGTAAGCAAACCGCTTTCGATTTCAATCGCAGTACACCAGCGAGATAAAGAAATCTATTAGTAACTCATATCATGTTTCGTTAGTTTCTTTGCTTTTTCTTAGTTCTCATTCGAATTGACTCACAGGGTTAATAGGTCCAATAACACGTCATATACTCGTACTTGCGTTATCTAAATTTGTGCATGTGTAGACAAGTACATACTTATACTCGTATATATTTGTATGTATTTATATCAGCACTAACGCGCACACATGTAAGTGACAAAAACGAGAGCTTAAGTATGCAATTTTAAGTATTTAAGTAAACTAATTTATTTTACACGTCGACGGAAGTTTTAGTCTGTTAATGGATAGCCGACTATTTGATTTTCATTTCTCACGGTGAATACTTGTATGCAATTTGATTATCTCTAAGTCAAAGTGCATATTTAATGGTAAACTCATGGTGAGTCTAAAAATAGAGTGCATGAACCCCCTACCGTACCGTCACAACGCATTAAATACGTACTAAATTATTTCATGAATGCGTTTTCCAGTTTTTTATGATCAAGTTGTTTATGGTGTTTAATTGTTTTTGTTAGTAAATACTGGGAAGTCAAGGCTAATACAAACCGTATGAATAGTGATTGGATTTTGTGGTAACTCAGCAATTTAATTAAAATTAAATCTCATGTGCAAAAACTCAGAAATTAAACAAACAGTTGTATATCGCTATGATTATTTAATTATATCTCATTTGGAAAAAATAATATGTACAAGCGCATATGTGCTTTAATATATAGGAATTGGTGTAATTTTCAGGTAATTTTAGGCCCACTCTTTAAGAATATCGCTGGGGCCATGCCTCCAGCTATCTTTTTTATTTAAGTACTTCTTTATGATTTCAAGTCATTTAAAAACGGTATCTGTAGCCAAGCTGATTTGTGCATCATTACCTTCGATTAGTGTTGGCTTCTCTGCATACTGTGGGTATGATATACAAATACAGTGAAACCTCTCCTGGGAGGATACATTCCAACAGTCAGCTTTTGCCCGCCCAAGAGATTTATCCAGTCAAAAGAGGATAACTTCTTCCGCTACACTTGATTTGATATAGAAAAACAATTTCGCTCAAGGCATTTGTTTGGCTAATAGATGTGTCCGTTAGAAGAGTTTATAATAAAAGAAAGAATGTTTCCTCACCCACTCAATCCCTTCTTACAAATTCACTCGGTGGGTAATGTCCACCCTCCGGGAACATATTTCCACGAAAAAGCTTCTTATAAAAACCATCTGTTATTAAAATGTCGCAAATTCTCCTACTGAAATTTTCATGAGGTTACTGGCTGGCAATGAATGGGCGTTTCAAGATTAAATTGGAAATTCAACATTCTGTGCGATATCCGAAAAGCGTTCAGCAAAGATGAGGAATTGCTGTTATATGCTCGAGATTCTCAATAGTTGAGTAAAAAGGAAATTATTTTTGAATTTGGTTGGAAGCAAACAAAGGGCCATGTTAGCCTGACGTCCTCCAACTAGTCCAGTTATTTACAGTAATATATGGGTCGCTACTGCACCCAATTATTAACTGAAGGCAAATAAAAGTAACTATAACAACAGCAACAAAATTACCAGAATATATAAAGAGGCGAACCTGAATTTCTAAAGCATCCGACTGGCACTCGTATAAAATATAAATTATTGGCGCTTACCTATCTGTTAAGTGTTTTGCCGAGCTCCTACTCCTATTTGTGGTGTGCGTCTTGATGTTTTTCTACAAAGATGGCCGCCGTTGGTGAATGGCTTGGTATGTAACTACCATTCGGAAGTGCGTAGGTTCAAATCTCCGTGTATGAATATCAAATAATAGAAGAAGTTTTTTCTAAAAGCGGTCGCCTCTCGGCAGGCAAGGGCAAACTTCCGAGTGTATTTCTACTATGAAAAGCTCCTGGCACTTGTATAGACTGGAAATATATTATAGTTCGTGACTGAAACTGAGGAGGAGAAAAGACAAGAATCTAGAGGAAAAATCAGTAGAAGAATATGGATAATAGGAACAGCTAAATATGATACCTTCACTCGATTATATTTAGTTGACTCCAAACTAGCAAACAAGGCTACTAGAGACGCCTAATCATTGCAACTAGGGATACTATCACAGATCCTTTAATGTGAGTAGTTTACTTATAAACCGGCAGGAGTACCAAGGTACAGTAACATACCCTGGGGCTAACGAGAAATAAATGAGCTCTTAGGGAAGGGGTAAGGGCTTGCTTACTGAACACTGATGTGAAAACACATGAGCTCATATAAAACATCCAACCTCATGAATCGCTCATGCCAAAATAGTAAAGAACTATCAAAAGCCAAGCGCTACATACCGGTCGGATTGATTTATGGTGAAGCTGGAATGACGAAAACGATCTACTTGTGATGATTGTCCAGCAGCCTTTAGGAGAAGGAAACATTTTGTGGGTGCAAGATTTCCGAGTGACCTGAACGCAAAGGCATACTAGAAAATACGACAGCTGCTCAAGCTCGTTGATTCCACGGATTAGCTTAAGAAGCAATGATTTCTTCGCTACGATTTAGTCTCACCAAGGCAGCAATTGTGGGTCTGTGCTGACTGAATTGGCAGTGGTCTCGTCAACCTTGTCCAGCCTACCCACATATATATATGTATGTATGTGTGCAACTCAAAGCGGCAAAATAAGACTCAAATTTCCAAGCGAAATATTTTCATGTTTCGATTCGTTTGCGGTTATTGCTTGTAAACTTTTTCAACACGTATGCGCTACTTTTATTAACTAATTTACATGCTTGCATTATTTATTTCTTGTAAAATAAAAATAGCGCGAGTACCTAAAAAACTCCCACAAGATTGCGAACTGTAAAAACCAAAGTAATCGGTTAACTCCAGGTTTGGTATTGTTGCAGTTGTTTGTTCATTGTAGTACTTCTGACAGCCAATACTCAGTGAACAAAACATAGAGAAAGATAAAATTCAAGCATTGCAAATAATATTATCGTGCCATCTTCTTAAAGTCAGTATACCTAATGTGAATCCAAGTTACTGAGTTTTGAATTGAAATTACAGTGAAGCAGTAAGGAAGGCTAAATTTAATTTTATACCTCCGCATATTCCAGTAAAATTTAAATTTAAATTTAAATTAAAAAAAAAATCGCCAAACCGGCAAAACACTTATCTCATTTCTGCCTCTGACAAACAAACTAATCCTCCTATATTGCTAAAACCGTGAACATATCTTCGAGACGAGAGTACTAACATAAAAACAAAAAATAATCGAAAGTAGCCCGCGTAATTTGAATATTCACCTTATTTTTTAAACAAACCTCGTACACATACGAAGTTGGTTGAAAAGTTATGATTTTTTGATTCGCTCATTTTGATCAATTGACAACATTATCAATCTGTATTTTTGGTTCAAAAACAACAACCTAAGCAGGCCTGAGCTACCGTATTTATCGGGCCTGAAAACTGGAACTGTAGAAGAGGTCAAGGCCACATCAAAGAGCACAGCAGGGTTGGGGAAAGCGCTGGACAGGCATATTTTAACTTGACGGAAGATAACTTTGAAAGGGGTAAAGTAGGCACTAGCAAATAAATAAATATGTTTTCTGAAATAAATATACTTAAACGAACCATACACAAGTTTAAAGCTTTTAATTGTAGTTAAAAAATGTTAACTAACTTTAAAAAGACTTTAAATGCAGTCACAGTGCCCTGTTGATAAATTATTTGCAATAAGCCTTAGCGGGCTATGTTTTATCCTGAGACCATGAACTTCTCTTGCATATATTGTTTTGAGGAATCTAAAGTTTCAACCTCTTCAAAGCTATTCATAAAATTTTTCAAAATTAATGCCTTATTCATACCTGAAAAAATTCTCGACAAAACAAATCCATTAGCTATTATTATGAATATATGCCAGAGAAAAAACAAAAATATAGTACATTGCGCAGGTGTCTGCAACTATGACTCAACATTTGCTTCAGACCCATGTGGTACGTGCAACACGACAAAGACAATACCTACGTGATTTGCAGGAACGTGAACACATTCGGACTCAGACAAAATAAAAACGATTTAATCTTTACTAACTATTCATTGATACACAAATATGTAAGTAAATACACACACACATACGTACGTGTGCACGCAAATGCTTTGAAGTATATGAATTCAATTGTGTGAAACGACATTGACAAGGCCATGCAGCGAGCTGGGTCGATTCGATTGTGGCTCAAATTGCGCCGATTCACTGCCTCATACTTTGCAGCCGTTCACTCTACTTTACACCATTATTTGTTCAACCATAGGTGGCAAAATACATACTCGCCAAACATGTGATACAACGCATCTGAAATTCTTGTGTGAAACTTTATTTTTCAGTATGTATGAGATAGTAATAAATGTGATAGTGTTTGTAAAATTATCAGCGGTCTCAGTGGGGTATTTTCCGTGGTCATTTGTGTTATGGCGGTAGAAGGCGTTGTTCACTCACCTGTGATTTTACATTTAATTATTTTGTATTTTGTAAAAACAAATTTCGAAATCAATTTTCTTATTTATTATCTTCTCGTTTCGTGCAATTATTTTGTATTTATTCAGCGTTATTTACTCATTAGAAATCAAAACAATTGTTTCTTTGTATCACTTAATTATTTTCTAGTCTAAAATCACAATTTCAGGTAACTCGAGGCTAATAACTTTTCCAATTGTTAATATATATATATAGTACCTAGTAACAAACGAGCCAATTACTTCCAAATTACTCATACTTTATATTGAAAGTTGGGCTTAATAATGTTGAATTTTCAATTTAACTAAATCATATTCTATTGGATTAATTAACTTTCAATTAAGATAAGGACATACACACCCAAGTAGTTTTCTTTTCTAATCTTTATTGAGTTCACTAAACGAAATAACTTTGTGTCTATTCAGAAATACTAGATAATTAAATTTAAATTCGCAATTCGCTCGATTTGAGTTGAACCTCTTACGGCTGAAATATTTTCGGTACTTCGACCGATGTAGGATCTCGATGGATGATGCTCATTTCATCAGCAATAATAAACAGTATACAACCTGAATTAATATAAAGAAACTAGGAGATTTTTCTTTTCTATACTTTTTTAAACTCATTACGTAAATTATATAGCGTTTTCGTTATAAGTGTTAGCCTGAGTATAACTCATTTATAAAATGTGGTAGGCTGTATCTCTATATACATATACCCCTAAATTTATTATAATTAACAACTATTAAAATTTAAGTATTAACTTCATAATCACCACAGTTCTTCTAACACCTTGTTGAATGGTAATTTTAATAAAATTTGTGCGCTTCCTGTTTATATTTCCATTTTATACTATAATTAAAATGTGAGAGTTACACAAATTATTAGTAAATGTTTTTTATAATAACTTCAATGGGAGAGGAAATATTTTTATATCCCAATTATATTCGGAAGTGCACAGGCTCGAAACCCCAGGTATCAAACGCCAAATGGTAGAACAAGTTTTGGCACAGGGCGGTATAAATGCGGCATTATTGCGAGAAAAGAAAACACTATTAGTCTTCATAGGCTTTGATTTTAAAATTTTAACAATAGTAATTATAAAGAATTTATTAGATTTAAAATGAAAAACGTAGGGCACATGTAACAGTGTTGAATTAATATGAAATGGTACTATTTTTTAATGAGTTGGAAGATCTCAGTTCTGCAAAAATAGGAGATATTCTAAAATTTTTGAAAAGCACACACTGGCTTTAGGAGAAATAGGGAAAGCTCATCATGTTGAGTGTGTCCCACAGGACAACCGCTTCAACCTAGCCTAACCTAATATATGGTATACCCAATCGGGATCGATTTCAAATTGGTAGTTGCACAGTAGAAATTTGTCATGCTATGGTCTGCAGACTTTTTGCCAATCAAAGCTAATGGAATTGTTAATGAATAAGATCATATCAATTTTGTCATGTGGCTCGGGGATGGCGATGTAAAACATGATTGGCGGCCGCCGTAGCCGAATGGCTTGGTGCGTGACTACCATTCGGAATTCGGAGATTAGAATCTCCACGAAATACCAAAATGAAGAAAAAGTTTTTTCTAATAGCGGTCGCTCGCTCGGCAGGCAATGGCAAACCTCCGAGTCTATTTCTGACATTAAAAAGCTCCTCTTAAAAGATATTTGCCGTTCGGAGTCGGCTTAAAACTATTTGTGAAACAACATCAAAGCGCACACCACAAACCCGTGTTTGTGTGCGTCCAAACACCCAAAAAGGGTGTGATTAGTAGAATTAATTTCTGTCCCATGAAATTTTTTTTAACTGTTCGAAATCCAAAAATGCTTTCTATGAACTGCATAAGAAGTTCCATCTAAATCATTTCCTACTCAATCGACACCAAATATTTCTTTTATTAAATTTTCATTGCGGCTAGTTACAAAATATTCAAAACTAACGAGCAATTTGTAGTCAGTTTGAATAAAACTAATTAGTATTGGGATACTCTACTTAAATATTATGGAAATATATAAACGAGTATTTGTTTTTTTATTGACTAGGGTTGTGGCTTTTTGCGCTTAAGCCTTCTTCTCCATTTATTTGTGTCAGCAAGGATGGATACCTCTGTTTATGTGTTTATTTTGTTTCTACTTATGGCAATTGGCTATTTTCTTTAATGTGTTTGAAACTGAGTCGAGAGCACCAACAGCTTTGGCTTGAAGAAAATTATCTTGGTTCAGATAAATGGTGTGATTGCTGACGCATAAGCCAATACAATAAATAAAATTCTATTGCAAGTTTATTTGAAAGTGAAGAAAAATGTATTGCTTGTTTTTATCAAGCAAAATAAATGCACTTAAGTCGTCAGGATATTTTAGCTCGTTCGGGCAATAAGCACATCTCTACTGGAACTATGTATTATAGTTCACCAGTCCCTCAGCACTAAACCAAATGAAAACTTTAATCGGAAAAAAATATTTAATCGAGCTTTATTCAATTCAACGTTATTTTGGATACATCAAGGTAAAAAAATTAAAGAAATTTTGATAATCGTTTTCCACAATCTACAACTAGCCATTTTTCTGCTTGTGAGCGCAAGTAAGTTTACACATTGAAAATAAGAACAGACGATCCGTAATCTGGTACTGGCCAGTGGTCTCAACTGAGTTGCTGCTGTCTTGAACTACACACATGACATTAGACTTGATGGCGTATTGCCTTTGAAATCGACTCCATTTCATATGACTACGAAAATCGCGTGACGCAAGCCAACTACGCACAAGGCCAATAAACGGTGCGTGCCAGACAGCAAACAGACGTGGAGAAATAGATAAACGGTAAATTCAGTGGGCTCCGAGACACACAACGATGTTTCGCGGCAAAAATGTCGTTGACTGGTTGCACCGAATGAAAATGCGTGTAGTGCATATTTCTGTGCGTGTCGCTCTGTACTTCTAGGCTGTACGCAATTTATTTCTGTCCTCTGAATGCGATCATAAATCGTTGAAATATAATTTTTTGAGTGCCAAACTGGTATTTTAAGCTCGATCCAAGTCTGTTCATTGCTTCTGTCTTTTGGTTTTAATGAATGAATATGTTCGTGCATACGTAATGACCAACAGTGTTTTATGGTTCCTGTTGCTTGCCAATGTGATGCATACTGGCACCTTACACACTACTGCCATTGTAGGTAAGTTGATTGAAAGCAGAAGTGTTGCATGCAACACCACAGCATAATGGCAAGTAATAAAATAGTGAACTTGACACAATTTTCTGCTTCTTTTGACTTACTGTACCCACTGTTCAAGTGGGGCGATTTTTTTATGTTTTTGTTTCTTCAGCATTAGTCAGTGAGTTCAGTACTGTAAAACGAATGAATGAAGAAATTTTCGTACTTTATTATTTCACCGTTTTAATGTTTTCATTAATGAACTCAGTGTACACTGAACTCACACTATTTGTATATTTGTAAGCAAGCGCGTAGTTAAGAAGAAGTGTTTGTAAATTTAACCAAATAAAGTTTATTCGCCTTTTTGTTCAAAGAGCTTGTCAATAAAAATAAATCATAATTTGCAAAAAACAAAACAGAAAACAAAAAACCAAAATAAACTACGAAACTAAATTAGTTTCACCTTTCGGCGAAAGTTAAATCAGTTCAGCTTACTGTGATATAAAAAATATTTTCTTCTACCATAGAAGAATTACCCATAAAAAGTAAAAAAAAAAGAGTAAAGGGTCTTCAAAGCGTGCCTAGCTATTATATTTATTATATTTTTATTATATTTTTTTATTTTTTTATATTTTATTCACTTTTCATCAAACTTCGACTCTTATCATTTATACTATACCGCCAAATAGTCGATAGCTACTTGTAGAGAACGTCGGGATATAGATGTTGAAGGTTGTTCAGCAACACTTTGCGCTCCAACGGCAATAATCTCAACAGAATATCCAGTTTTTAGTCTACCAGTCCATTTTAACTTGAACAAGTTAGAAGCGTTCGAAATGTGGCTGAACAGAAGATCATGCTTCTAATAACAAAGTACTACCGCAACTAAATCAAAATTGACAAGTTTTAACCACAATTAAGTAAGGAAGACAGTTATTTAGAACATATCTTCACAAATCTAAAGTACTAATTGTTGCTGCTTATCCTAAAAGGTAAACTCGAACGAATTCATCGGGCGAAAACAATTGTAATGGCTGTGAAACATTAGGAAATAGACGTGTTTGACCAATATAAGAAAGTTATGTAGCGTTGGCAGAGATGGAGAACATTTTGTGTTCTAGTTAATAATATATTGTATTTTAAGGATTGTAATGCTTTATTGGTTTAAAATTAAAATTTATATGAACTTATATTAAAACTTAAATTACTTCTGTATGGTCGCTAAACTTTTCAAATCGAATATGCAAATAAAGAAGAAGAAGTTTTTCTATCCTCGATAGAACCAGTTTTTTGAAATTTTTCCCCAACCTTTGAAAAAATCACTAGTTTTGCAATATGTTGTTCTTAAAGATCTTAAATATCGATCATTTTCATAATGAGTTTCAATAATTTAAGCGCGTTGTTCTATTGTGTAAAATTGTATATCTGTCTTACTTGACATAAAGACGGTTTAAGGAGTTCATAATAGATGACACCCTTCTGATCCCATCAGATGCACAACACAACCTTTTGGAGCATGAATATGTTTTTTCGCTGTCGATGGATCTGGTTCACCTGGCAGGTAGCAACAGTTTTGACGCTTTGGGTTATCATAATAGATCCATTTTTCGGCCGTTTAAGAAGCATCTTACACGTCACCAAACGTCTCTCGATATCCCTCTCCTTCAGTTGATGTGGCACCCAGTTACCTGCTTTTTGGACCATTCCTATCTCGTGCAAACGTTTACCTACGGTTGCACACTGGGCCAGAAGACCCGAGTGAGTGGCCAAAACTCTTTTTTCTTAGGAAAAGGCCATAAAACCGATTAAAACCACGTTTATTATAGTTTTTTAACTCTATGAATGCGAATCTGAAGTCAAAATTAAAAAATTCAAAATGGCGGATCCAAAATGGCGGACATGCATTTTAAAAAATCCGTATTTTTGCTTCAAACTCAGAATCTAGGGGTTTAGAACAAAGAAAATACGTCTAGAATTAGCTGTACTCATACACCCAGGATACACCGCGAGGAGAATTCTAGTACGATTTAGTATCCCAATTTTTTTTTTGTAATTTTTAATTTTTTTTTGTAATTTTTGTAATTTTTAATTTTTTTTTGTTGTAATTTTTGTAATTTTTATTTTTTTTTAATCTGCATTTATGCTCAATTTATTCAGAATCAGAAGTTTCTTCTTCTGATAGTTCAAGTTCATCTAGAAGTTTGTGAACGTCATTAGACGCAATCATTTCATGATCGCGTTCGGCCTCTGTTTCATCTTCCGATTCATATTCGTCTTCATTTGCACTGGCACTGCTATGATCATTTACACAAATCATATATACCTTATTTAATACTTCTTTACGAACAGTTTGGCATAAAATTTAACTCATTTGATAGGGGAACTTCGGGGAACTTTGTTTTCAAAGTAAGTCATGTATGAATAAAAAACAGATTTTGTTGATTAAATGTTAAAAAAACAAAACTTATTCAACATAAATACACATGGTTTCAATTATAAATTATTTTTTGATATCCATAAAGAAAAGTTATGGACGATAATAACATCTTGAGTAGTATTTTTCACAACAACTTATTGATAAACATTGTTTGAAAGTGTTAAAAATCGAACTAAAACTTTGACTTTGAACTGTTACATAAAAAAAACTAATTGATAAAAACTAATGAAACTTCATAATTTGGTGTAAAAAATTACTCAAAATAAGATGATGTTATAAATTTCCTGTTTAAATTAAGTCGAAAATTTTTATTTTTGGCCACTCACTCGGGTCTTCTGGCCCAGTGTGGGTTGATCTGTCAACATCCAACTCTTTAGACATATCATCAAGGGTTCGACATGCGTCTTCATTCAATAATAGTTGTGGTTGAGTATCTTCGAATTTTTGCGGTGCTCTTTCGCGATCTTTATCACTCAGGTGGAAATTGCCACTTTGGAAACGTCGAAACCACTCTTTACAAGTTGTATTTGATGGAGCGTAATTACCGTAAATATTGATTAATATACGACACCTTTCAGCTGCACTTTTCTTTCAAATATAATAATGAGGCATGACTTCCGGCAAATGCTGTTTTTCCGGGGCCAACGTAGACATTAATAAAAATAAAAAAGAATATTTACGCTTCAAACGAATGTCAACTACTGCGATCGAGACGTCATATATACACCTTCGAATCACCAGTATATTACTATAGCGAACCGAAAAATATTATCAGCAGCGACACCTCTTTCACGAGGGCGGAATTTATTCACATACCCAATATATAATTGGCGCTTACACCTTTTGGCCGAGCTCCTCCTCTTATTTGTGGCGTTCGTCTTGATGTTTTCGCACAAATGCCGACTCCGAATGGCAAATGGTTTTTTATGAGGAACTGTTCCTTGGCAGAAATACACTCGGAGGTTTACCATTGCATCCCGAAGGGTGACTGCTATTAGAAAAACTTTTTCTGTCTTATTCGGCTACGACGGCCTTACGTTCATTAAGTTTCTCGGATCCTATGCCTTCATATATGGCACCTTTAGTGCTGCTCATTTTGAAATCGCTCGACAAAAGGAGATCCATATTATCTTTGACTTTTATTGTTTGCTTTAACCAAGGATTTTAAGACTGTCAGTCAATTTTAGAAAGAATAAATTCATAAATTGTCATTCTATACAGATATTTCTAGAATGAATTATGCCCATAATGCACTTATTGGAAAGGCTATTCGCGAATGTAACCAAATCTCAACATCTTGATCTTGATCTTTCTTTGCGTTAGAAGCAATGTTTATTAGTATTCTTAATCCGGTGCAATAGTTTAAGTATAATTGTGAAATAGTCTGTAAGAAATTATGATTTCACAGACTAAATATGCAAAATAAATAAATAAATAAGTAAAAGTATCTCATATATAATTATTATTTCTCAAAGTTAAAAGAAATTAAAACACTACTTACATTTTGCTAATTTCTTGATGGAGTCTTTTATTTTAAATTATAAAAATTTTAATTTGCGAATAACAAAATTATTTTTTTAATTTGCAAGGGCTTAATTTTTAATATGAGTTATAAAATATATAATACATAAATGGTGTATATCCTTTGTTATTTGTAGAATGCGTTACAAATTGAGGGGTCTGCAGTTTTAGGTCGCCTCAGAACGGCAGACGGTTTTTAAGAGGAGTTTTTTTCCTGGCGAACTTGTAAGAGATTAGTAAGTTATAAAAATAGTCAGCGCTTGTTGTGTTATTAAAATAATTAATAGTACAATAACAAATTTAGTAGGTCGATGCCTCAGCGGAACATTTTAAAGATAAACTGACCATTCTTGTAATTAAAACGCGAGCGAGTATTTTACAAGATACCCAGCTACATTTAGCTGAGAGCGTATAACAGGTACCTGCCATATATTAGGTAATTACATTCTGCACGAAACACAATTCATTTAAATTCCATTAACTAATTTTGTTTGATGTTTCTTAGCTTACGCATTTCTTAATGCGTTTTTATTAAACATTTCCCTTTCGTAATCATGGTTGGCAAAAATTATTGATGGATTATAATTATTATTGAAATGAACAAGCCTTTGAAGCATCTAAAAAGCTAAACAATTTCCGCGTTCAGAATTATTCCAAGACTGCAAGCGGCGCACGCACGCTATTGGTTTACCTTTTACCACCCAATCATCATACATACGTACAAATCGATTATATATGTGCACGAAGTATGTATATATATGTATAAACGGTGTGTATTTTAAATTGTATCAAATTAAATTTTAATTATGTTTATTATTGTTTGCCATTAGCATTTTAGACCCCTTCATGTGTTTACTCACTGATAATTAGTTAACACGGAAGTGCGTCCTCACTTAAGCAATGCCTTTGCAACTGGAACAGAAGAACTATTTACCACATTCAAAGAGATTATTTTTAAATGCCAACAGGAATGGAATTTCATGTACGTTGTAAAAGTATTTTGATGTAATAATTAAAATACGTATGACATGACTGGTTTCGTGCTCTGATTTCCACAAGAGATGGGGACAATCGCTGGATTCACACTATCGTTAATATCGATGGTTCTCGATAGCCTTGACTGTTTTTTATTTATATTTTCTTATTCTGTTTGCAATACTTTCGCATTGTGACTACTAATACTACCTAAAAATAAATTGTAAGACATTCAAATCTCAGTTTTTATTTTTGTTTTCCTTCTTCTTCATACATAACTTTAAATTAGCGAAAATTGTTCTATCAAACTTTGGTGTTTTGTCATCACTTCTTTCGTCTTTAGTCATTGATGATCTCCTAATAAAACTACAGGAGGCAGGCTTTGATGCTATTGGGTATGCTGATGATCTTTGGAGGTACAATTTCCAACTACATGAACCAAGCGCGATTTTCATATCAGATTGGTGTCATACTGAATGATTATCTATTAATCCTACCAAGACAATCATTGTTCCTTTCCGCAGTGAGTTCAAACTACTCGAAGGTTGCATACTAAACTTAATACTGCCGAAACCAATAATAGATTTTTATCATCAACTATGGTTGTTTACGAGTATAGAGAGTTTGCGAGTTCTAAAGGAACGCAAATATTATGTGCATAATTTTTGCTTCCGCTACTTTTCGACGGATGGCTGCAGTTTAAAAATAGACAGATATAAAATATTTCACGCTAAGTTTCGATTTCTTTGAAGAAAAGTGCCACTCACTGCCCGTCCATACTTACAATCAGACTGAAATTAGGGAAAATCGTTTCATAAGTGGTCGATATGATTTGTTATGGACTATTAAAACCGCATGAAACCACCTCAGGGGGTTGATATTGAAAAATGTATACAGGTAAGGAAAAATGTATACAGGAAAGATACGACAGTTATTCTCCACCATGATAACGCCCAGTCCCACATAGAAATACAGGTGCGGACATATTTAGAAACACTGAAATGGGAGCTCTTATTTCCCCTACTGTACTCTTCTCACTATTATTTGTTTCGATGGATAGCAAACACTTTGTTTCACTCTGGCGAACTCAAAACAGAATCATTATTCTATATGTATATGCAAACCTATAATACAATTGCCATCCAACCCGCAGTGGAAACAGTTGACAATACTCTCAAACCCAAACCCTGCAAACTCAGGGTTTGCCTTTGCTGAAAACGCATTACAACTCAGCTCAGTTCAAATATGTATTTTCCTAGCGAGCCGTGGTGTGCGCCTCTGCGACATATTGGAACATATTCAAGATTCAACAGGGTATGTAGCAAAGTCCGTGAATATGTTCTTGAAAAACCACTTCTCCAGATTGGATTGAACGCTGGGTGTGAGTCCCAGCCATTAAAGCCCACATCTAAAGATTAGAAGTTAGTGCCACAAGAATCACTTACAAATCTCCTAGTACTTTCGGCAAAAGCTTTCTCTATTCTTCCGATTAATATTGTTCTTCCGTCCGTGGGTACCACAACAAATACTCCCAAAATCTTGTCTTACGGTAAATAAACACCGGTTCTTCCAACTTTTGCGTACTTATATATAGTCTAGTTGGTTATCAACTGTTTTTAAATTTGTTTACAGGTTTCAAATGGTGTTTATGTTAATTACGAGAAATTAAGAAATCTGTAGGTATTTTTATATAATAATTCATTGTATTTCTGAAAAAATTTTGTCTTCATGAAAAGTTTATTTCCAAAACCATTTAAAAATTGATAAAAATTGATAACTAACTGATAATAAACTAAGTTAATGGGAAAGTGCGAGAAGCAGTTTTTGGCCATAAATAAGATTTTGGGAGTGTTTCGCAATTTTCATATTTCCATTCTTGTTTTATCCGACCAGACCTACAAGAAAAATAATATCACTTCTTCTAGGTATTTGTACTTCATTCTTTTTTGTAACACAATGTTATTGAAGCTCTTCCGCCGCAATATATGGTAATTGGTTTGTTGATATGGCATGAGACCAGTCGTCGCCGGACGTAATTCTGGATTTTATAATCTTTCGACAAGAAGGTTTTTGACATATGCTGGAAGAAGCTGTTCTTTTAGCAGGTGCCTATTGACGTGGTCATTGTTCTAACAGCCTAGCATCTTGTCATATATGGTGTTATGCTACTTGACTGGGAGGAAGGGTGATATTTTGGGGACATTAGCATGCAGTTCTAAGTGCGGTATATTGGATTGCTTATATCCTCTTACCCTGTTCCCTATTAGGGTGCCCATAGAATTAATAAGGAGTATCCAGATGCTCTTTGTAGTGAGAAGCAAAGACAAATAGGGAACCGATGCCGCTATCTAACAATCGTCAGTTTATGCGCTTAGTACTGCTTACGCGTTTGATTTCACATTTCACAATTGCCAATTCTACGCGATTCGGGGACTTATAGGCCAATGGCTTGTACGAGTATATCAGCGATATAACCCAGTTTAGATCGTTTAACCCCATTTTTGTCACCAAATACTATCGCTCCCTTCGTTGTAACAAAGTTTCAACTAGGAATATTTTTTTTGTTTTTGAGAAAGACATGAGTTCAATTGATGTTTATAATGACGTGATGTGACGAATAGACTATTATAATGTCAATCAAGAAGAATCAGAATAATGTAAAATTCTTTATTAAAAAGCATGGGAACTGATAGTTTACCTCTCACTCCCCTTCGGTCTGAGTAAAAATTAAAAATGCTCATCTTGTGATTATGAATTCTATCACCTTTGCTTCAAGTAAATATTTTATATGCAAATTGCGAAACTGGAAAACTAATTTCATTTCAGCGTGGGAAAACACCTTGGCCAGCAGTATAATTAGATGCTGCGCCAACATTTTCATAGTGACAAATAATTATATAAGTTATTGTAAATATTGCCGA
This sequence comes from Anastrepha fraterculus, assembly GCA_037575425.1. Taxonomy (NCBI): domain Eukaryota; kingdom Metazoa; phylum Arthropoda; class Insecta; order Diptera; family Tephritidae; genus Anastrepha; species Anastrepha fraterculus. The sequence goes on from JAYXIM010032079.1 coordinate 148,969, forward strand.
CAGTGAACGTTTATTTTTATGGGCGTGACCGGCTTTTTTTCGTGGGGGTTTTGTATCAAATATAAATAAATTCTTAAATATGAATATACAAAATAAGTAAATATTTGAAGGTTTCCTTACAATACTTTATCTATTGTATTTATGAGAAGGATTTAAAAATATTATTACGGTCAGCGTCAAAAGAAAGTGTACACCACATTGGCTATTTATTTATTTATCTTGTAATTTATGAAGAAAATAACAAGACCGCGACGGAAAAAATTAAAATGTTCTTTCACCTACTTGAAATTTGCACTGTACTATACCAAAATTTTACATGCTTTAACATTGCATATTTTTACGCAAATTTTTTCAATTCTTAAAAATTTTGTAAAAAATTCGAAGCTTTGCTTCATTCGGCTTTTGTTGTAGTATAAACTATGTTTTTGTAAAAGAAAATTGAAATTAAAAAGTAAATAAATAAGTAGTTAAAACTTGTCCACTTCTGCCACATTTTCTTATCACTTATTACCGAGTCGACGATCCGGATCATTTTTATGGGTTTTGGCAGCGCTGACGTAAATAGAAACATTAATTTAAGCTTGCTTCCCAGCATTTTTGTACGAGTTTAATTTTTGTCGTGCTAAGTAAAATTTCATCTTTTGTAGATGATGGCATCATTTGTAGATATAAAAATTTCACGGTGGGAGTTGAACCCCAAACTCCCCCTACTTGCGCGCATGCACGCATATGTGTATTCGATTTGTGAGTTGCTTAATAAGACTAATTGAAAATAATGCACTTACATTTGTTTATGATAATTCTGTATAATAAGGTGTGGTTTAGCATTTGTACATGATCAGCAGGTTTAAGTATTCAATTCCGATTAACATCGTATTTCAGTAGGTGAAGACATCGTTTGTCAAAATTCAGAGCCTTTTCAAAATTCTGGCTAGTTTTGTGACTGAATCCTCTGTAAAAATAGGTGATTAAGTAATTTTTTTTTATAAGAGCTCTAAGATTGTGTTTAACCGAATTAAAGTCAACTAAGCGTATTGACTCCAAGAGAACCTATTATTTGATCATAATCTAGGAAAGCTTTTAGTATTAGAAGAAAAGTGAAATGTTACTCCTCTGTTCAAGTGCTCTTCAGGTAAAGTTGTAATATTTTTTCTTCGATAAATTCTAAACCGATTGCAGCTTAGGGTAGGGGTATTCCCCGCGGAACTTTATGTCTACGCACTAAATATTGTTAGTACATTACGATATATATTTTATGTTGGTAAACTCGTCTCGAAGATATGTTCACCGTTTTAGCAATATCGCTTGTTTAGTTTGTTTGTGAGAGGCATAAATAAGACAAGTGCTTGTTCGGCGACTTTCGCTTTCGAAAAAAAATGGATCAAAGAAGTTGCATCAAATATTTGTGTAAAAATTGGAATTAAGTGCTCAAAAACTCTTGAAATGCTGACAGTGGTATACGGTGAGAGTACTTTGAAAAATGTGAATCTGAAAAAAGTGCAAAAAAATGTTTAGAAGTGGTACAAGCTTTCACAGAAAGTCGGAAAGATGTGAATGACGACGCTTGCTCTGGACGCCCCAGCACATCAACTACCGATGAAAATGTTGAGAAATTGAAGAAAATTGTTGTCGTCGAATTACAACTAGAGAAGTTGCTGAGGATGTCGGCATATCGGTTGGCTCATGTCATGAAAATTTGGACATGAAGCGTGTGGCAGCGAAGTTCGTTCCAAAATTGCTGAATGTTTACCAAAATCAACGTCGCATGAGCATCGCTCTGAAAGTGTTCAATGCCAGCAACGATGATTCAGATTTGCTTAAAAGGGGTCATAACTTGACGACGAATCATGGTTATGACATCGAAATCAAATCCCATTCATCCCAATGGAAGGTCCAGGAGACCCAAGACCAAAAAATGCACGCCAAGTTCGATCAAATGTCAAGGTTTTGCTCACTGTTTTCATCGACTACCATGGCGTAGTGCTTCAGGAGTTCTTACCACAAGCAATGCGAAAAAAATTCCAGGAATTATGGAAAAAAATGCATGGATTTTGCATCATGGTAATGCACTTGCTCACTCATCTTTGCTTGTGAGAGATTATTTGGCCACCGTATTCTCCAGATTTGGCCCCATGCGACTTTTTCCTGTTCCCAAGATTGTACCAATTTCGAAGAGGTACGTAAAGTACATGGTTGAGCTACAGAACAGTGAAAAATTGCAAGTTGATGCTGAGCTCGCTGCCTAAATCTCACTTGCTGAGTTTCAAGTGATACGAACATGCGAGGGAATCTCTCAAACTCGAAATGCCAGTCTAAAAGTACGTATTGCAAAAGAACATAACTACAAAAAACATGACGGTCTCCAGAATATATATGATTGTCTCGGCAATCAATGTGCTTAAAACTGAACTTGAAACTGAAATTGATTAAGAATACATAAATAGATCTGATACTTCTGGAAAATAAAAATATTCGTAAGCACCATTCGGAAGCGTCAAGAATCGAGTCTTCCGGTATGAAGTACTAAATGATAGCAAACGTTTTTTCTAATAACGGTCTCCCATTGGAAGGCAATGGCAAACCTCCACGTGTATGTCTGGAATAAAAATGTTCCTCATAAAAACCATCGGCCACTAAATAATTAATGCAGTAAGCGGTTAGTGAAAACACTGAAGAACTGAAGATTTAGTGATAATGAAACCCTTATTTTAACTACCATTACCACTTCGGAGATATAGTGGTCACCGTTCAAAATGACTAATCCTGCTACCGGCTTCTAGAAATCTATTATTAGTAGTTTTTCAAGCTGAACATTTAATTTCACCATAAAATTTCGTAAATGCTATTCAAAGTTTCCATAATATGGTTGGAACATATCAGACTCAGATCAGTTATTTTTAAGACACATATTGTCCTCGATGTAAATGACATTATATCGCAACCTCAATATATCAGGGCTCACTAACTCAAGATGTAACCTCTGCTCAAACATGAACGAGTACGTTATCAACAATAACCGGTCCGCGGATGTCATACTGGCTATAAAATAAATTATTATGTTTTTCGAGTAGGACATGTTATAAGTTTACATGGCAAAATTTCAGCATGATATGTTAACTAGTTTGTTTTCTGTGCTGCTGTAAACATAGTCAAGCTCGAGATGTAGAAAATTTTGAGTTGAGACACCTATTGTACTCGATGTAGGTGACGATATATGGTAATAGTGATAGTATCACATAAGCTTATGCCTCACGGAATGACACTTCAGTTTCACGTTACTAAATTTTAATACACCGACTTTTGCGACCGTTATATCAACTGTAATTATTGCTTAGTCATTGACTGTCCGTACGTCCACCTTAATGTGAACAAAGCAAATAAAAATAAGCAAACACCAAACACGAAATGAAAACGAAAATGAAAACGATTGGGGCGGGGTTCGTTGAGGCAACATTCTGCCAATTTATGCGGAACTGTCATTAACTAATTTTAAAATTTGCTTAAGGATATTTGAATGCATAAATCGAACGAGCACGATTGCGGACAAGCTAAACTCGCAAATTTTAGAACAACAATAAGAGCTGCTACATACATTTGTGAATAACAATAGCTTGCAAAAATAACAACAAAAACAATAGCTATTAAAATAAAAAGCTAATCAATGAATCGCAATCAAATCACACGAATCGAATAAAATCCGTACAGTTGCAGTGCAAAATATAGAATTAGAACAGCCGTTGGACTTGGCGGAAGGACGGACACATAGACAATCGTTTTGACATTAGCTTGACGCCATAACCGATTAGTCATAAAATTTGGACGCCAAATGGTTACACGTCAGTAAGCGAATCTAAAATCATTATTCTATCTATAAGTAAAGTGTAGTACTTGTATAAGCTGGCATAGTAAATTTCCATAAAACCGAATTTCATATATCTGTAAAACTCTACTCTAAATACAGTGAACGAGCACATGCAGACATTTATGAGCCATTTGCGCCAACGCAAACAATATCTGCTTCCAATCATAAACTGGGGTACCTTTGGACTCACTGACACTAATACAAAAACGTCTATTTTGGTCAGTTAATATACATTTACTTGTACTTACTCAATGGTTGTTTTGCTGTACTGAGCACGCGGTTGCCTTTTGTGGGAAAATTCATTTCTTTATCTCAATGTCTGCTGATTTTGACCAAGTGCAACCTTGGTATGTAACTGCACTCGACCGTTCATATACATACACATGTATTGTGTGATATATGTGAATATTAGGGTGATCAATATTTTTACATGTTTTTTATTAAATTTATTTTTGTTGTTGCTTTGTTGCATTAAGTAATTTTTATTTTCAACGTACGTATGTATGCCAAAACTGAACTGTTGATCTACTAGCATGCATCACTTCCTCCTCGAACAGGACAAAAAAAGGATTTAAAAAGTTACACCTTCGGTTGGGATCTGCCTGGCTGATGCAGCGTTTTTTGGATCATATTATGCCAACTAATGCAACGTATATTTATTTGTAAAGAAGTTGATGGGCTCAGAAAAAGGGGAGCGAGACGAAATTTTTGACGACTTTATCGAACACATTGGTCTTTACAGGCATCGAAAATCGCATGTATATACCAGGCGATATTTCTCAATTCACTACTCGTTTGGTTATGGAATCATTTTTTAACAACCCATTTGCTATCCCTGGGAATATTGTGGTCAACCGATACTCTCACAGCGAAGAGAGTCTTTGTCTAGCTTCGGCGAAAAACTCATTTCTCTTGTATTGTATCCAGTATAACGGCACTTAAATAATTATCATAATAGCAAAACATGTATATGCTTGTCTTCCACCGTATTCATAACAATATACCATACATTTTTTGTAATCAACTTTTGTTTCTTCAACCTTCTTCGAAACAAGTCAAAACAAAGAACAAAACAAAATATCCTTTTTTACCTTTCCATAGGTGAAATAAGTGTCGAAAGTTGCGAAAATGAACTACAATTTGAGTGGAAGGCCATAAATGGAAGTCATTTCGGGATTTACTTTTACAATAAATATATAATTCAAAAATATTCATGGTAAGGGATAAACGCTAAAAAAAAACACTTTTTTCATGAATTTATTGTAGCGAAACGGTTCAAGTCAGTTTATTAAAAGTTGTTGCATATTAGAAAGTAACATTTCAAGAATATTTGATGATTTGATTTCATGTAAAAATATTGCAAAATGAGCGAATGAGAGCACATTTACGTAGACGTCTTTTCAAAAATACATTTTGCAGTAGTCAGCATATCTCAGCGTAGAATCATCTAAAATCAAAAAAATCTAATAATTTAGTTAAAGTATGAGTTAAACTTCCCCCCAAAGTTTATTTTGGCGATTTATTTTCATTTTCAGCCATTTGGTAGTCGTTTGAAGTAAAAAGTGATTTTTGACGAAAAAATGCCGCCATTTTGTAGGTGTAAAACCACCTTAATATAAAAAAAAATGGCGAAAAAAAACGTTGGGGGGAGGTTTTTTATATGTAAAATATGTGTGCAAAATTTCAAAAGGATCGGTTGAGTAGTTTTCAAATGCCAATGACTACGCACTTTAAAAAAAAAGGTTCGAGAAAACCGCAGGTATACGTTTGTAACGGACTACGCGCGCAACTGCTGCGTCTCGGCAGATGTTTGAGGCGGCTCGGCTTTATGCTCTATAACTTAAAAAGTTTTGCTCGAATTGACTTAAAATTTTAACACGGTATTTTTGAAATGTTTTACTACAATAACATGCAAAAAAAAAATCGATTTTTATCCCTTACCCCCCCCTTAAAGGTTTGACATTTACGAAATGGGACGCTATACGCTTGAACAAAATTGGAAAATATTGAAAACATATTTCCAAAGTGGTGAGTCTTCTTCTTCTTTTCTGATTTTCACATCGGTGGCTACGTCAATAAGCAAAATTGTCGGATTTGGGGCTCAGAAAATCCACACGTTACTGTAGAGAAGCAAATGCATCCACAACGAGTCACTGTTTAGTACGGTGAGGATGACATGGACGACATTTGGTTTCAACAGGACGGTGCAACTTGTCACACTGCCAAAGTTACCCTCGAACTTTTGGCTACCGTTTTTGAAAACCGAATAATCAGCCGAAATTCCGATATCAATTGGCCGTCTCGGAGCTGAGATTTAAGTCCGTTGGACTATTTTTTGTGGGGAGCCGTTAAGGACAAATGGTATGCGAACCATCCAGACGCGATTGATGCTTTAAAACACGAAATCGAAGTTGCCATTCATGAAATTGGAGCCCACACAATCGAAAATGTGCTTAAAAATTGGGTTGGTCGAATGACCTACTGTTAAGCCGTTAAGTCGTGGCAGTCATATGAACGATATTATTTTTCATTCATAAATGACAATGTTCAATCTTCAAAATAAAAAAAAAAATTGAAAAAATATTGATTAGTTTTTTTTTATAGCCGATTCAAAAAGCAAATTTTACATGGCCCACCCTATATATAACAAGTGTTTTATTTTTACTAAGAATATCCATCAACTTACGTAAATTTTATTATATTCTAAATTCTATTCGTTGAGAAAATGTTCACAGCACCCTGACCGCCCAACTGTGTTCAGCTCATTTCTGTCTTGTGAATGAGAAAAAAGGTCGCATTTCAACAAATGACTCTTTAACAACCGATACGCGTCGAAACTCTTGGTATGGTTTGCATGAATAGTTTTTTTTATTATTTTCAAGACCTTTATGAACTTAGCATTTCCAAAACTTAAGATACTGCCAAGGGGTAGTGGAAATTTTTGTTTTCCGCCTCAGTAGGTACCAATTAACTGGCTTTTGGTCTATCGGAGGACAAGCAGCCAAAATAGGCATCCCCCACAACACATACTGTCTTAGTTAGAGAAAAAGGAAACAATTTTCCATTTCCACTGTGAATGCCCTGCCCTATGGAAGGACAAAATGTTAACCCTGGGCAAACCGCTGTTCGAGAGCCTCAAACAAGTGTTTGGCTTAGACGTCAACAACCTAATACGATTTTTAAACAGCACAGACTGAATATAGTCTTGCTGTAAATAACTGTTAAACAAGTTGCTAATGAGGATGTGGCAACAATGTGGCAACATTCTGAATGAATCACAACTTTGACCAACCAAGTGCCAATTATGTAAGTACTAACCCGTCTCAGCAAGATGGTATGCCACACAGCGTTTAAAGCCATCAATTTGTTGGGACGACGTTTGATAGCCCAAGTATCTCTAAAAAGGGATCTGTCAATTGAATGCTGAGGTAAAATGATATAACTCATTTTTTATTTTTATTTGCCCATATAATTCTTGGCGAACCTGATTTTCAAATTAAAAAACTTTATAAATATTTTTAGTAATTATTTGGTTACATTTGTTATATGTAGTGTTATTAACTTTTTGTACACAATACTTTCTACACATTTACGTACAAACAAAAATGTATGACGAAAAGGGGACACAATTTTCCGCGCATAACGGTAAATTCTAACTGTATTTCGCTATATACTTGTAAACTTAATAATTCAATTTTACATCAAAAAAATTAGAACAACGTGAAAACTGGAGAGACTCCCGATTACTTATTAGGTGTGCTACTAAGTTCTCGCTGTTTTTTGATGAAAATCAAACTTTATGTTTGAAAAAAAAATTGAAAGTATTGCCCATCGCTGGCTACTACTTTTTCCCATCTTTCTGGTAGATGTCGTATACCGTCGCGATAAAACTGTTCATCTTTTTGATGTCTTCATATGAATGGAACTGCTGGTTACTGGTAATGGAACTGGCACATGGTCTAGGTGCCATCGATTGGAACAGGTGATAATCGGACGACGCAATATCTGGATAATATGGCGGGTGGGGTAGGATTTCCCATTTCAGTGTTTCCAGGTAGGTTTTAACGGGTTTGGCAACGTGAGGCCGAGCGTTGGCATGCTGTAGAATCACTTTTTCATGCCCCTCCGCGTATTGCGACCGCTTCTCGCGCAGTGATCGGCTCAATCGCATCAATTGAAGTCGATACCGATCCCCAGTGATGGTTTCGCTTGGTTTTAACAGTTCATAATAAATAACATCAACTTGGTCCCACCAAATACATAGCATAACCTTCGCATCGGGAATATTCGGCCGATGCGACGACGTAGAACCATGACCGGGCAGTCGCCATGACTTTCTTTTCTTTAAATTGCTGTAATGGATCCATTTTTCATCACCCGTCCTTTTTGCCGCTGGAGCAGTTGTTCACAGGCGAAAAACGACGTTCAACATCCCTTGATTTTAACTCATAAGGAACCCAAGTTCCCTTTTTCTGAATCATTCCCAAAGCATGTAATCGCTTGAAAATGGATTGGCGGGTAACTCCTAATACTGAAGCAAGCTCTTCTTGCGTTTGACACGGATCCTCATTGAGTAATGCCTCCAATTCATCGTCTTCGAAGGTTTTTGGCCTTCCTTCACGAGGACGGTCGTCAACATTAAAATCACCGTCTTTGATGTGACGGAACCAATCTCAGCACATTGCTTCACTTAAAGCAGCATCTCCATAAAATTTTCGAAGCTCTCGATGTGCTTCAGCCGCCGTTTTTTTCGAATGAAAGAGGAAAATCTACACTTCCCGCAAATGACGATTATTCGGCACAAAATGAGATATTTTCACAAAACCAAAAGTATATGATACCAAAACAAAATCACTAATGTGTCGAAGCAGTTTGTTTACCATATGTCTAAGCTTAGTTTATGATGTTTAGGTTATGTTAGAATCGACTAGCACGTACTGATGGTGGCATCTATTGACAAACAGCGGGAACTTAGTGGCGCACCTAATACAAAGTTTGGTTTTGCATTTCCATTTACATACGTTTTTGTTTAACTTACTTATATCTAGAATGTCATGTATAATCATTGCATTTGATACCTATATTGATAAATTTCATTCAATGGGATTTACCGAAAGATTGGGAGGCTGAGTGCCTCACGAGCTTAACGAACAAAACAAAGGCCAAAGCCGAGAGCCAAGCCCGATCTTCATCCAAAGAAGATCATGATTTGCGTTTGGTGGGACTGGGAGCTCAGCTTGCCCAGCTGCACCACGTGAATGAGGCTATTCGACTGAAAAGACCTGATTGACGTGGTCAAACTATACTCTTTCACGACAACGCCATGACCTATGTTGCACAAGTCATCCAAGCCGCACTCCAAGAGCTCGAATGGGAGGTCCTTCAGCATCCGCCGAGTCCTCCGGCCCTTGCACCGACTGATTACCATCTTTTCCGCTCCCTGTCAAACCATATGCAGGGCGTTACCATCGATGACAAAGAGGTCCTTAAAAACTGGCTCAACAATTCTTTGATACCGATCCAGGCGACTTTTGGCGGAACGGCAACAACAAATTGGTCAATAAATGGGAAGAAGATGTAAACAGCAACGGCGAATATATAATTATTTTACTTGATATAATTATTGTTTTTTATTTAAATAAAAGTCTTCGGTAACAACTCTACGTAAGTTAGTTTTTCCCCTTCCCCAACCTAATACCTGTATGTATTTTTGAATTACATTAGGGGCTATTTTTAATCAATATGGACAAATATTTGGTAAGTAAAAATGTAATTTATTTTTTAATTATTTGCTGAAATGCCTTTTTTTAATTTCATTATTTTATAACATACAATATTGCACCGCCTCGTACAAAAATATTATACTAAATTTGGCATCCCTAGTACTACCAGCACATTGGTCACACAATCTTACATACATAAAATTGTATGCATTATAATGATGTATAATGATGTACAAACATATATATATATACAAGTACATATTAAACTTTTATTCACTGAAATTAAATTTGCCGGCTGGCTGTAAATATGTAGCAACATAATTTGTCACTCCCACTTTTGTTATATTTTGTGCATTTGATCGTTTCTGCTCTGTTTTAAATGATTTTTTTTGCAGCTCCAACTATCGACTGCCATGCAATTACGCTCCAAGCGTCGGTTTACAACAGTTTTTATGAACTGATACATTCCCATATAGAGCTGTTTATGTCAACATCAACTAGCATTTTTACACTCAAGTCTATTTTAAATGCAAATTCTGAGAGCAAAGCAAAACACAAAGTACAATTAAGTTGTGATTCGTTCAATCCGCTTTGATTCACGCTTTTATGCTAATTTCTCATAGAACAAATTGTCTGGGAAAACCGCTCGGGTACACTGCATACACCATTGGATACCTATATTTACATAAGCAAACACCGGTAGTTTAAATTTCTCAAGCCAGTTTCTGAGTATGACGAGAGGACTCGATATTGTAAGAGTGTTACCCTTTGTATATGAAATTAAGCTGTTGAAATATGTTCGTAAATAATGTTTTAGGCATTTATGTAAACAAAAGCTTTATGCAGGCCACAAACGGAAAACAAATCGATTGTTTCGATTTATTAGAACACTTTTAAAGAAACACCCCAAAAACTCCATTTCAAATGGGGCGAAGGCCTCACTGAGTATTAGTAAGACCGCGTCCATACAGGGAGACATTTGTTGATTAAATTCGTGCTCTGCCAACACTCTTTGTGCTCTCTTTTCTTCTCAATGTTGTTGTTGACTGTAGACTAAAAACTAACAATTGTAAGGTGTGTCAACACGACAGGCAGCACCAAAAGAGGATTCGCAATTTTGAAGCAATAGAAGTCGCCCTGTATGAAGGCGGTCTAATGAAACTCTCTTGAAAAAGAGTTGGGAGCATTGAAAATAGTGAGTTACAGCCCTGATTTGGCACCTAACAATATCTTCTTATTTGCACAGAGAAAAAAATACGAGGCTAACATTTTTCGACGTCTGAAGAAAAGGTAGAGTTTTTGGAGTTACCAAAATTGGAGTGGAAAAAGTGCTTCGAAAATTAGTTAAGAGGTTCGGGGTAGTCAGATTTTTCAAATTTGGATTTTTTTGCATTCTCCTAAAGTATAATATCTTAAAAATATTGTGAGAAAATTTGAAGTGGCAAATACTTTTCGAGTTATTAAACAATTAACGAAGGGCGCTCGGACAAAAACAAACGAAAATTTTAAATGCGTTTTTCTCAAAACTATATTTTTTGAACTGGTGATCACTGTAACGTAAAACCCCCTTAGTAGATTTCAATAAAATTTATACTGCTTTTGAAAAACATAAAACACTAGTGATTGATCAAAGGATTTTATTTTTCAAAAATTTCGATTTTTTTAAAGAATTAATAGTCGGTTTTTTTCTCGAAATTTTAAAAAATATTTTCTGAGGCCGCCATATTGTTAATTTTGAAAAAAAAAACAAAAGCGTCGATCAGGCACAAGATTATCTATTAATAAAACAAATTTCTCTTGTCCGATTGATTTTAGATAAATCTCCAATGACTTGTGATGATCACCGCAAGGGTCTTCTGGAGAAACGGGCTATACACAAACAGCGATAACTTTTACAATTATTCTTATTGTTTTGAAATTGTGCTAAAGTCAAGTCAAAACATGATGCAACTGACTAACAAAAAAATTTGATGTATTGAAAATCATCATTTTTTCGGGCCTCTGACTACCCCTAACCCAATAAATGCGAGCACTATTTTGAAGAACAATAAAGCCATTTTTAAAAATTTATTTTTAATTGGCTAACTCAAAGCTTAAATAACAACCTATGATATACATATATATATATGGATATTAGGTCCGTTTTATGGTCGATATTTAGCTCCTGGGCGTGCTACGACTACTAACTTGCCCATCACCTTCGAAACTTTTCTATATTATCTACAGGTACGCCAACTTATTGGCCAAGCGATCCGAAAAAAATTCCGGACCTTCTTGACTTTGTGGTATAATCTGGCATACCCAGTTGTAAGTTAAGCATTCAGAACAGTAATGATCTCAGTTCAGATCACTCTCCTTTAATTGTTATATACAATGACAACGTTTATCACATTTCCAAGAAATATAAAATACTTCGACCAAAAACGGACCTCGAATCTTTTCAATATTGGATTGATAAACATATTGATCTGAATGCGCCGTTAGAAACGGGAATTGAGCTAGAAGCAGCAATAGAATCATTTACGAACCTTATTCATGAGGCCGCATACCTGTCTAGCCCGACAAAGGACCAACCCATTTCTAATAACTATTCCCAAGTCCCATCAGAGATATTGCTGCTCATTAATACCAAAAGAAGATTAAGGAAAGCCTGGCAGGAAAATAGATACCCTGCTCAAAAGAGAGATCTTAATAGAGCAAAGAAACAACTGAAATTAAAGCTTGCTGAATTTAAAAACCAGACTTTTAGCTCGTTTATTAAGAACCTTGAACCCACTAAAAATGATGATCACAGTCTTTGGAAAGCTACCAAATACCTTAAGCGACCAACCAAACGTAAAGTAGCAGTACGAGATTCAGTCGGCGTATGGTGTAGGAGTGACGAAGCCAAAACAGAGGCATTTGCAAAACACCTCTTTGAAACTTTTCAACCTAATTCCGTAAGTACCAGCAGTGATGAAGTAGAGATATTGAACTTCCTCGAATCTCCATGTCAAATGGACTTACCAATCAGTAAGATATCAAATAATGAAGTTACTACAGAAATTCGTAGATTAAATAACTACAAATCACCTGGATATGACTACATCGATAGCAAAGTAGTTAAGGCTCTTCCTGAAAAAGCTATACAATTCCTAACCATAATATACAATGCTATTCTTAATTTATACCATTATCCCACCCAGTGGAAATGTGCCATTGTGGTCATGGTACCAAAACCCAATAAACCCGAGAATAGCGTCAAGTCTTACCGTCCTATTAGTCTGCTGGTAACATTTTCGAAAATATTCGAAAGAATATTTTTGCAAAGAATGTTGCCTGTAATTGAGGATCATAACATCATACCTGAACATCAGTTTGGGTTTAGAGTAAGACATGGTACACCAGAGCAGTGCCACAGGGTCGCAAATGTAATTACAGCTGCACTGGAAGAGAAAAAATACTGTTCTGCAGCCTTTTTAGATGTTGAACAAGCATTTGACAGGGTATGGCACCAGGGACTTCTGTTCAAAGTAAAAAAGATATTACCAGCACATTTCTATCTGGTACTTAAATCTTATTTAAGTGACAGACACTTCTATGTAAGGTACGGGGATGCCTCATCTGAAATTTATAACATTAATGCCGGTGTACCCCAAGGTAGTGTCTTAGGTCCTGTCCTTTATACTATATTTACAGCTGATATGCCCAATTCAGAAAAAGTAGAAGTAGCAACTTTTGCTGATGATACAGCATTTATCGCTTATAACGAGTCCCCTGTAGAAGCTTCATATCTTTTGCAAAATCAACTCCAAATTTTGGAGTCTTGGCTTAACAAATGGAAAATAAAAGTTAATTCCGAAAAATCTACACATGTCACTTTTACATTAAGAAGAGAGCAATGCCCGCAGTATTTTTAAATAATAAACAAATTCCCACTAGTGACAGAGTTAAATATTTAGGGATGCATCTTGATCGACGCCTCACGTGGAAAAGTCACATTCAGGCTAAGCAACAACAACTAAAAATTAAAACAACACGTATGCACTGGCTGCTTGGCCGTAACTCTCAACTTAACCTAGAAAACAAAATACGGATCTACAAAGCTATTCTGAAACCCATTTGGACCTACGGAATACAGCTATGGGGAACTGCTAGCAACTCCAATGTGGAGATCTTGCAACGTTACCAATCGAAAACATTGCGAAGCCTTGTTAATGCCCCTTGGTTTATTACCAATGAATCTATCCATAAGGACTTAGGTATTCCTTTTGTAAAGAATGAAATTCGAAAATATAGTACTAGATATCTGAAACGATTATCTAATCACATAAATCCAGCTGCTATTTGTTTATTGGACACAACCAATGAAACTATACGGTTAAAACGCAATCATATATTAGACTTGCCATTCCTCTAGTATGAATCTACTCAACCTATAAACTTTAAGGTAAAATTAAGTAAGTTAATCTTAAGTGATAATATTAACAAACAATGAATTTAAGCAATCTTGAAGTACTAATTAGTTTTAATAATTTAAGAACGAACTGTACAAGTTAATAAGCTGTTGTAATTTCTATGTAGATTTGCACAAAAGCAAAACTACCGCTGCCATTATCTTATAAGATCTAATTTGCTGAATGTCTTATAGTAGATAGATTGCAAATAAAGTAAGTTATAAAAAAAAAAAAAAAAAAAAAAAAACATATGCAAGTTAATACTTACGCTTACACATATATTTTACTCAGACACAGAATGCTGAAATAGAATCCAAAAGCAGTTTAGATCCTATTTTTTCGTCTTATGCCTACAAATTTTAAGCTTCTAAAACAGTATTCTCCTTTCTGATGAATGGAATCATTGAGTCCCCCGCATTTTGTAGTCAAAATTTGGACTTACTGTTGTGGAAAGTCGGAAAGAAATATACGAGGTGTGTGCAAAAAGTATCGCGAATTTTGAATTTTCGCAGGTTATGTATATTCGAATTTCGATTTTTTTGTGGCGATATGTTGGTACTCATGTCTCTCACTCATGCCGACGAGTTCGGCCATTTTCAATGTTTAGTTAATTGTTGACAGCTGCTTTGCTTCCAAGTGTTTCGGCTCGTCTTCGATTTTTACCTATTCAAAAAGATGGATCAAAGAACCTGTATCAAATTAAGTGCGCGGATGCATTCCGAATGTTGACTGTATCATACGGAGAAGGTTCTTTGAACCAAAGCAACGTTTATCGGTGGTGCAAAATGTTCTCAGAAGGCCGAGAAGATGTGACAAAAACATTGATGAAGTGAAGGAAATGGTATTGGCCAATTGTCGAATCATCGTTAGAGAAGTTGCTGAGCACCTAGACATATTTATTGGCTCGTGCCATGCGATTTTTTTTTTTTTAATGATTTGGGCATGAGACGGGTCGCCGCAAAATTCATACCAAAACTGCTCAATTTCGACCAAAAGCAGCATCGCATGAACATTGATAATGAGATGTTGGACTCTGTCCGCGGCGACCCAAATTTGCTCCAGAGGGTCATAACTGGTGACGAATCGTCGGTTTATGGTTATGACGCGGAAACCAAATCTCAGTCATCTCAATGAAAGCTGCTGCACGAACCAAGACCGAAAAAAGCGCGCCAAGTTCGGTCGAATGAAAAAGTTTTGCTTACCGATTGCAGGGGCGTTGTGCATCATGAGTTCTTGCCACAGGGTAAAACGGTCAAAAAGGAATATTACCTGCAAATTATGCCCAATTTGGGCGAAGCAATCCGCCAGAAACGCCCGGATTTGTGGAAGAACAAAAAATGCCTCTTGCAATATGATGACGCCCCTGCTCACACATCGTTGCTTGTGCTATGCCACAGCCACCGTATTCCCCAGATCTGACCCCCTGTGACTTTTTCTTATTCCCGAAACTGAAGAGGCCCTTGAAAGGACGACGCTACGCTACGATTGACGAGATAAAGACGGTATCGAAGGAGGAGCTGAACAAGATAAAAAAATGATTTTTTGAAGTGCTTCGAAGATTGGAAAAAACTTTGGCACAAGTACATAATATCTTATGGGGATTACTTTGAAGGGAACAAAATAGATATTAATGAATAAATAAATAATTTTTGAAAAAACACAAAATTCGCGATACTTTTTGAACACAGCTCGTACGTAGAACAAAGTTTGTAGCTCCAATCTGTAAGATTTTTGGTAATAAAAGTAATGAGATTAAATTAAGGGGGAACGCCACTGTGAAAATTCAAAAAAATCGATTTGTTTTTTGCATAAATTGTTAGTATAACTACTCAAGAAAGTGTGGTAAGAATTTTAAAGCGAAATTCATTTTATTCCCGATTCTATGTGCACTTAAGTGAGCGCCCGATACGATGCTCTATTTAAAACGCGTTTTTCTCGAAAAGACTTTTTTTAATACGGTGGCAGACTAATGAACCGATTTTAATTTTCTTTTTTTTCAAAATTTTTGCTATCGCATTGTCTATCGTTGTACGCAGCCGATTTTCAAAATTTTGAAAATAACTATTTTTTTGGGCCTATTGAAAATCAAAAAAAGGGTGAAAAACACACATCGAAATTCAAATCACCACCATTTTGTCAAAAAACAAAAAAAAGGCTACGTACAACCATAGCCACTACTGTGGAGATTATTAAAATTTTTGGGTTTTTGATTTCAGATGAGTATTCATTGCTGTATCGCTGCCACCAGATGACGTCATTTTTTTTAACTCGTTACGTTTAGTTACACAAATTTGTCAATTTTCAATACTTTTTAATAAAAATTTACATCAACATAGTTTAATACATATATAATAAATTGCCTTTTTGTCTAATCCTCGAATAATCATTCCTACTTACAAAAAAAAATTCCCAAAAATCAACTATTTTTTGACCCTTCACAGTGGTATTCCCCCTTAACAGTAATATCAACCAAGAATGATAAATCATATTGTGAAAAGTGTGTAGATAATTACATATATAGGGTTGTTCAATAGGTGCGCTTCAACTTTTTTCCGATAAGGAGGGCGAACGACAAAATATTTTTTTATTTTTCGCTTGTCATTTGTAAACTTCATTAGTATACATTTCATCATGAAACGCTACACACTTGAGCAACGATTGCAAATCGTGCAAATTTTTTATGAAAATAATCGTTCTGTTGCTGCTACTTTAAGAGCATTACGGCCATTTTACGGTCCATTTAACAAGCCGTCCCGTTTTGGGGTTATGTGAAGTCATTGGTCTACAGTGACAAGCCGGCGACGATTTGTGAGCTCAGAGCCAATATTGAACGCGAAATTGCTGGAATTTCGGCCGATTTATGCAAAAGAGTGGTCGAAAATTGGGTTCAACGATTGGACTTCGTAAAACGTGCACGCGGTGGTCATGCAAACGAAATCGAATTTCATACTTAAATGTACATGTTCAAACTCGATAATAAAAAAAAAATTTGTTAAAAAAGTCAAACCGTTTGTGTTTTATTCAAAAAAGTTCAAACGTTGGAGCGCTCTTACTGAAAAACCCTATATAAAACGTTGTGTGATGTTCATACAAGTTCAGTAAATTATATCTGTATGCATTTAACTCGCCTTGATGCCGTTATTGCAATAGAAATCGATTCTTGGGAATTGCATAACAAAATGTCAGTTTTAAATTGTATTCAAGGTTTGTTAAATAATATTTTTTTGTAATTATTGCTGCTTCAGAAAACAAACACAACTCTCCCGACCACAATCGTAATGTGCTAGAGGAGCTTTTGGGTATTTATTTTCGGCTTTTACACAGGCACACGTCGAAGATCAAGCGAGCGACGAAGCATGAACACGAGATTCGCTTTACCTATTCAGGTTCCATTGCTGGGCGTTGGGAATGTATGTGTGTATATATATGTATATGTAAACATTGGTAAAAATCAGCCAACTGTGCAACTCATATTTGTATTGGAAATGAAAGGAAAAATTTATTTTGAAACTTTCGATCATCACCAGCTCCTCATTCTATGCGCTTGGCGTCGCCGACGAATCAAATCGAATAACGTTTACTATTTGCATCAAACCAACCCTGAACTCTACTGGAGGTGAACTTTAATAATTCGTAACAGTTTCTAAGCCTGCACCGGTTACAAACAACTAGACAAAAGCAAACAATTGAGGCCCAACAACGGCGACAAAGGCAGTGACAACCACTTTGATGTCGTTCAAAGTATTGACGGCCGATTTCGCGACGACATAGCGGCAAGTTGCAACAATTCATAGTAATTTTGTCATTCGAGCTACTTGTGTTAACCCAGTTAAATATTACTCAGCTCATAATTAGTGCTGCTCTACTGGCCCCAGTAAAGTTTACTAGGTTTTGTCCAGTTTCTGCATTACTTCACTTTAATTAACTGTTTCCATTACTTTTCTTTTCCTTTTTTTTTTGAAGGTTAACCGAAACTCATTTCGTAAAACTTCTTGCTATGTCGTATTATTTATACTACAGTAAAACAATTGATGTATGTACACTAGGTCGGGTCAATTTGTGTGGAGTAAGATTATCCGATATCGTTCCTGGCAGATTCGGATTCACCATTCTTTTGAAATTTGAGGGGATCGAAATTATCTTTATATCCAAACGCAAATGTGTTTTTTTTTCGAATTTGATGTGGAATATGAATCTGCGAGGAACAACGTCGAAAAGAAACTTTACCCACTCTAATGTATAATAGACACATACACATATTCTTTTCATGACACTACTCACAGTATTAGTTCGAGTATTTCTCAAACTTTTTTTTTGTCATTTTAAATCTGTGAATTTAATTCAAATGTACGAATATTTGTGGCATTGTACGTAAGTAATTTTGCCAATGTCCCAATGGTTTCTGCATCAATTACAATTTACTTGCAATTTATAGGTTTTGTAATTTATTCCATTATGTTCATGACTTAAGCAGCTCGTACCATTTCGACTAATTACACTATACAACACTCGACTCAAAGCTTCGATCAGGCACAAACTTATCTATTAATAAAACTAAGTTCTCTTGTCCGATTGATTTTAGATAAATCTCCAAGGACTTGTGATGATCACCCCAAGGCATTTTGGAGAAACGGGCTATACACAAACAGCGATAATTACTAATTAATTAATTAATTAATTTTTTTTTTTTTTATAATATATTAATGTATAATTGTATTAATGTATAATTGTATTAATGCTATGTTTTTACTTTTGCAAAATAAAGCAATTGACTAGCAAAAACAAAAAAAATTATGAAAATCATCATTTTTCGGGCCTCTGACTACCCCTAACCCTTTAACTTTTTTTTCATTTAAAAAATATTTTCAGTTCGTTTGATTATAATTTTAAATTGTGAATATGTTTCTTATTTCCTTTTATGTGCACATACATGATTATGTATGTACCTGAATATATTGTATGCATTATAAATAAAGTATTGTAAAAAAACTTAAAATATTTTCTTATTTTATATATTTATATTGACTAGAGTACTTATACATTGATGAACTCTATTAAATTTTTATTAATTGTTAAGTAAACGAGATTGGTCAAAATCATTTAAAGTCAGAATGTCAAGAACATTTTAGTCAACGAACTAATTGATAAATTTGTAGATAAAACATCAAGATTTTCATTTTTTTAATACATATGTTTTTACATGAACTGTTCGACTCATTTTTCATTCCTCACTATTTAATAGTTTTAATAACTAAGGCGGCCGCCGTAGCCGAATGGGTTGGTGCGTGATTACCATTCGGAATTCACAAAGAGGTCGTTAGTTCGAATCTCGGTGAAAGCAAAATTAATAAAAACATTTTTCTAATAGCGGTCGCCCCTCGGCAGGCAATGGCAAACCTCCGAGTGTATTTCTGCCATGAAAAAGCTCCTCATAAAAATATCTGCCGTTCGGAGTCGGCTTGAAACTGTAGGTCCCTCCATTTGTGGAACAACATCAAGACGCACACCACAAATAGGAGGAGGAGCTCGGCCAAACACCTAACAGAAGTGTACGCGCCAATTATTTATTTATTTAACTAAGTAATTGAATATTTTTCTACAGCAGTGACACGTTTTCATAGATGATTGGTTCATAGATTAAGCATTAAAGTGGATGAATACATTTTTCAAAGCAAACTCTTGCAATATTTACTTATATATACATACATATATTTACATATTTTTCTCTACTTTTGTAAGCCCATAACAGGGAAATAAATATTATACCATGGAGGTACAATCGCTCTATTTGGAACTTTTTTCATGGCGAATCCCACAATTGAGTGACGCATGTGCAGAAAATAAACAAACCTTTGTGTCTTTGTGTACACGTGAAAATTTATATATGCAATATTTATTTTATCAATCTTGGCTTTGCTCTTACTTAGTTCTTCCTCTTAATCGTCTTTTCGTTTTCTTAATTTCTGTGCGAGTCCTCGGGCCGTGGAAAGGCACAATCTTGTATTTTTTCATTACTAGTTTTAAAAAAAATACAACAATAAAATAGTGCAAGCGTTCTGGTCCTAACGAATATTATTTGCTGAAATTTAAATAATTTGTACGAAATGTTATATGTGAAATAATTTTTCTACGCGAAAACTGTTAGCAAAAATAATACTTAACATGCTGCAAGCGCCCCCTCATATCGTTTTTTAAGCGGGAAATAAAACCGAATCAGTTGGCGAGGAACAGCTAAATGAATGATTCAACAAATTAAATGAGTTTTGCTTATTATTTAAATTGAAAATTAATGAAAAACACTCATTAAATTATCCAAACAAAAAAATTGTTTAACACAACACCAACAATTTTGTTAAATATTTATTTAATACGAAAAGATTTCTTTAAACCCGCTTTTTGAACAAAAACCGTATTCCAAAAAAAAATCGTATGCAGGAATTGCAATACCAGCTCAGTTTGGCATTGACAGTGTTGTAACTCACCACAGCCAAAATGCGTAGTGTAAAAATAAGAGTATACTTTTAGTCAGAATAACAATGTTGTAAGTTTTCACAGTTTTCACAGTTTGAGAGCTTGATGGGTTATTAGCGGCAGCAGAAAATGTTAATGGAATGAGAACGAGCAAATGTTAAATAATTTTTTTTCGAGTACTAATTTGTAGATTCATAGCAGAGAATGTTAATGGAGGTACTGTTAAATTAAATTTTAAATATGAAGTGAAAACACACAATAATTAAAAACATAAGTAATTTTTTAAGATAGTATTAGGCGCGCAACTAAGTTGCCGCTATTTTTATAAAAATACAACTTTATTCTGAAAAAATGGTTACAAGTGAATCAATGAAAGTATTGCCCATCGCTGGCTACTACTTTTTCCCATCTTTCTGGTAGATTTCGTATACCGTCGCGGTAAAACTGTTCATCTTTTGAGGCTATCCACGGATCAAGCAATTTTTTGATGTTTTCATATGAATGGAACTGCTGGTCAGCTAGACTATATGCAATCGATTGGAACAGGTGATAATCGGGCGGCGCAATATCTAGAGAATAGGGCGGGTGGGGTAGGATTTCCCATTTCAATGTTTCCAGGTAGGTTTTAACGGATTTGGCAACGTGAGGCCGAGCGTTGGCATGCTGTAGAATCACTTTTTCATGCCTCTCCGCGTATTGCGACCGCTTCCCGCGCAGTAATCGGCTCAATCGCATCAATTGAAGCCGATACCGATCCCCAGTGATGGTTTCGCTTGGTTTTAACAGTTCATAATAAATAACACCTACTTGGTCCCAAAATACATAGCATAATCATCGCATCGTGAATATTCGGCCGAGGCGACGACGTAGAAGCATGACCGGGCAGTCCCCATGACTTTCTTTTCTTTAAATTGCTGTAATGGATCCATTTTTCATCACCCGTCCTTTTTGCCACTAGACCAGTTGTTCACAGGCGAAAAACGACGTTCAACATCCCTTGATTTTAACTCATAAGGAACCCAAGTTCCCTTTTTCTGAATCATTCCCAAAGCATGTAATCGCTTGAAAATGGATTGGCGGGTAACTACTAATACTGAAGCAAGCTCTTCTTGCGTTTGACACGGATTCTCATTGAGTAATGCCTCCAATTCATCGTCTTCGAAGGTTTTTGGCCTTCCTTCACGAGGACGGTCGTCAACATTAAAATCACCGTCTTTGAAGTGACGGAGCCAATCTCGGCACGTTGCTTCACTTAAAGCAGCATCTCCATAAATTTTTCGAAGCTCTCGATGCGCTTCAGCCGACGTTTTTTTCAAATGAAAGAGGAAAATCAACACTTCCCGCAAATGACGATTATTCAGCACAAAATGAGATATTTTCACAAAACCAAAAGTATATGATACCAAAACAAAATCACTAATGTGTCGAAGCAGTTTGTTTACCATATGTCTAAGCTTAGTTTATGATGTTTAGGTTATGTTAGAATCGACTAGCACACACTGCTGGCGGCATCTATTGACAAACAGCGGGAACTTAGCTGCGCACCTAATATTACGCACGGCTCTTCGCTTGCTGACAAACTCAACATTTCTGAATGAAGTTATTAGCAACAGCTGCGTTGGATATGCAAAGTATCCCAGCGACAATCTTGGAGAGCCACAGATGGTCTGCGCACCAACGAAAAATACAGCACTTTTAAAGTCATTGGATTAGAAAAATCTTCGGATCTCCTATGAATAAACCCAATCATTGAAGTTGTTTAGACGCAATATGCTCCACATGGCTCACAAACGTTAGTTTTAAATCGAAAATCAGACCCAAGTCCTTTATTTTGCTATTGTTGTTGTTTTTTTCAATATCTTGCCAAATGCGTTGATAATTTTATTGGAAATTAAGGTAAAATTGGCAGAGGTAGATTTTAGTGGCATAAAACCATGCGGAGATTTCGCTGCTGAGGAATGTACCTGATAAAAAAGTTTTGTTTTAAGCACGAAATCAAACAGCTTCGAAAAAGTAATTTGTTCTACGTTGGGCTTGTAATTGCATATCTTACTACGGGCTCTTGATTTATGAATAGAAATAATGGTACATAACTTCCGAAGATTCAAAAAAACGACGTTATTTAAAAATACATTTATTAAAAAGTTTGGTTATTGAGAGGGAAATTAAATTTGAATGTAGTTTAAAAAAACGATTACTATTTTCCAGAGTTTGACATCATCTGGCGACACAGTAAAACTATCAATGATATCTAATGGCAACTGGTCATTTGAAAGGTTGTTATTTGAGTCATACTTATCGAAAACCTTATAGATTTGATGGTTGTATTTTTTTAGCATTATTCTTCGCATTTTTAAGGGGCATAATCTCGGATTAAGCCAGGGAGGTTTATTACGCGGAAACAATTTCCCGACCAGAACAAAGCTTGAAATAATATTAGAGATTTGATCAAGTGAAGTATTGTACGAGATTTCAGGGTTATTTTTTGAGCTCAAAAACGACCAATATATATTCCTTTTATAATTATTTACTTCTATGGTGTCATAATTGGAATAGTCACCTACCAAAGGCAGCTGTATTTCAACTATATAAAATGTAAAAGCAAACATAATGTTGTCGTTTTTTTATAGAAACGGTATACAAAATACGCAATTCCGCAATTCTAATTATTTTTTCATCCTCATAAAACAGATAAATCAGATTATTTTCAAAAACTTTTTTACTTGGTGTCCAAATTTGGGAAATAGGTATCGTTGTAAAGATATTAAAAGCGCTACAAATCCATATTACAAATGTTTTAAGAGAACGTTTGAAAAAACCCCAATATTGCTGTTTTACAGGTTGCCAGAAAAATTCCATAGTTCCATTCCTGAAATGCTGTTAAACGATATTAAATTCATAATAAATGTTCAAAAATTACTGGAATATTTAAGCCTGACAATAACGAAATGTGAGGACTAGTTGCATTACTGTAAAAGACACCTCTAAACAAAGTCAGCAACGAGAGAAAAAGCCTGTTGGTTTTTCTCGATATCTGCGACAACAGTCATCATATATATGTTCCTACCAGACATACAGTGGCTGGACAGTTATATTTTGTCTTCCTGGAGCGGCGGCGGTCACCCATTTATCATGCGCCACCTGAGAATGGGTGAATCCTGCACCACAACAACGCGCCGGCTCAGTTCCCATTGGCTTTGCAAGATGTTGCAACCAATGTTGTAACCCCTGTGGCTTTCCCTTATTCAAAAAGGTGAACTTGACGAAAAGAAAACTCATCACGGTGTAGTAGAGGCATAAAGCGAGAGTTCCATGATAAACAGGACTTTTAGAGCAACAAGCTATATTATTTATCTCCAGTTGACATTTAACTTTCATGAGGAATTGCAAAAGACGTACGATACTAAATCGGTTGAATAGTACGAGTTGTTGACAACTTAACTTTTAGCCGAAAAATCGACCAGAACTGTTAATCGATATGACTGACCGTTACTGTGCAAAATGAAATGAATTAATAGCCAAGTACATAAAAACTAATACTACATATAACTTTGGCAAATACTGACCAGAATATTACCAAGTGCAAATAAATCAATAGAGATCTACCGATGAGCAATGGGGGAAGTTACGTACTAAACAGCACCACAAAAAAGGTAGCAAAACAGATAAATCTGGAAATATTCTCAGGGTAATGCAAAATTGGGAAACAGCCAAGAGAATACAAAGACAATATTGCGTCTATATCATTTTCTCTGTGCCTAACTCTTTAGGTCAAGGCGTATTCATAGAAGGTGACTTAGCAAGAGCATAACCACATTGTCATGAGTTTTGTTTTACCAATTTGGTGGTTCGAATGTCAACATTTCATTATGTAAAGAAGCAAATAATACAACAACGAGCACGCAAGAAAAAAAGCTGTTGCAGCGAAATCCCCTTGTTTGGATTCGTTTTGCTCTAATCTACACTATCCCCTATTCATCCAGCTCACTGCACCATGCATGCACATAAATATTTTCAAAAAGTAGTAAACATGTTCTGTAAAAGCATTTTGAAGCATTTAACCATTCCGTAAATTACAAATATTTTATTGCGCACTGCTTGTTTTTGTTCATAAATAAATAATATAATGATTTCTCTGAGCTATTTTGTAACCTGGAAATTATATTATTAATCTTTTTTATGTGTGTAAAAAATGTAAACTTAAGCATATAAGGTGAGCTCTGTCTCAGCAACAATAAATTTTCCAGCCAAATGGCCGGTAGAGTTCACTAAATCAACCAATGTTTCCTTGTTTGGCGTAAATTAAAAAATATATAAGAAATAAAGTAATTTCGCCATACGACGTAGACATTTTCCAGACGACAATTACCAAGGTATCGCCTGGACACCTCGTCCATTGCAAGCCATTAAGTAAAAGTCGCACATGCGCATGCGCCGCATAGCGAGCGCCTCTGGTGTATCCAAGCAGACCACCTGCTAGTTTTCACTAAAAAAAAGAGAAAATTACGCCAAAAACTCGATAAGAGCCAAAAACAGAAAAACTCGTTAACAAATAAACGCAATGCAATGCGAGCCAACGAAACGGCAACCAACGGTAGTTTGTACCACATACAAGCAGATGCACTAGTAGCTGGTGTGGTTGCTTTGGTTTGCTTACATATTTATGTACATATGTATGGACATGCGTTTGTGCAATTTACGAATTTGCAGTGGACGTGTATTTGATTTTTTTTCTTTTTTATTTTATACGTTTATCTATTTCCCGATATGACCATTCGCTTTCCTTGTTCGCCAACTAGTCGCCCATATGCTGAAGTGCAGGTTCAATGATATGGGAAAACCAAATCAACGCAGGCGTTGCCAGAGCGTTTACATAACTGCCAGTGACATGTTGCGAGCCAAGCTATAAATATTTATTAGTGTATGCGAGTATACCTAAGTTTACTGACTTCTCGCTTTTTATCACATTCCAGCTTGGTACACACCGACAGTTTTTGATTTTCGTGAACGTTCATTGACATAGGTCTCCACCAAACAATCCTATTAATTCCACACGAGTTCGTCGCTTAAGTCTTTCGTCACAACAATTTGAATTCTATGATCACAAGTAATAACCGCCTAAATCGACTTAAGAATGAATCTGGTTATATCTACTACCGTACTCTACTACCACAACTCTATATTTACGTGAATTTCCCATCCTAAAGAGTATTGATTCAAACAGGTTGACTCAACTTATTGACTTCTATATAACAAACAGGCATAAAAAGGAACATATTTTGTAGGCAAGATTTTCGACCTAGTTGTTGCTTGCGACCACAGAATTATGGAACAAAATTTGAGCTTACTTTTTATCAGAAAATACTTAATTCCACACACCGCATTCGATACATTCGACACTCAAAAGTGAAACAATTTTAAGAAATAAGTGAATTAAATTTTTTATTAAATTTACATTGCATATTATCCAGTTTGTTTTCACACTCCACTAATAGAAAAGCATACAGTACACGGAGATAATACATTTTAAGGCATACTATTTATAATTCTATCAGATTTTTTCTTTTCAATAAATTTAAATTAAAGATAATAATTTATTTTCGGGTATTTGAAAACAAGCAACGATTATGAGTTCATTATTACATGTAATAAGTCTTCAGTGATGTAGTGTTTGAACACAGCTATTATTAAAAATATAAAGAGATATGAGAATACAAATAAAATTTATAATCCATACGACAAGTCTTTCAAGTCCTTAATGCGCGTACGTACAAGGCTCAATGCCCGGTTCGAGTTAAAGTGGGTAAATTCATGAGTTTGCAGATAGTTTAAAGTAAGTAGTTAGAAGTAGTGACTAATGACATTTTAATATTTCAGTAAATTAATATTACATACATATGAGTTAAAGTGGTGTTGTTGTTACTGGCAGTGGTGCTAATGGCAATAGTTATAGTAATGAACACTCGAACGAGTTATGAGAATATTAACGTTATCACAGTGCATCAAACTCAATTAAAATAGTAAAAAACAAAGGAAGCTCTATAAGTAAAAAACTCTCACCACAATTCATACAAGAAAAATTAATATTAAATCGAAGGTATTTAAAATAGTATAAAGTCATGGTATTTCCCTCCCAAGATGGCGGATGAAGTATGCATATTTGAGTAATGAAAATCTAACTGCGTCTGTAAAGTAATCCCATTGTGTTTTCCGTGTTTCTATGTATTTACTGTTCTTATTTTATAATTTAGCTAATTCAGTTTGAAGTTACAACTAACTACTACATTTCTGCTGTTAATGTTTTGATTGGCCTCAATTACAATTATTCGGTTTTGTCAGTTCCTTTAGTAGTGTCCTTCGTGGTGTTCTTCGTGGTGTACAGGAGAAGTTTTGTGCACAACGGCATTGAAGCCGTTATGTTTATCCGCTGAATAGTCCACAGTACGAATAGAGCCATCGGGTTCAACCAACGAGTATTGTCCTGGAAATGGAAAAGGTAAATAATAATGTGTTAGCTTAATAATGTTATGGTGCGCGTAATATTAATTGACGCATACCACCTTTTTTCGGTGTTCGGCCTAGTTTTTCCTGCAACTTGTGGTATGCGTCGAGATATTGTGCCACAACTGTAGGGACTTGGCATGAAGATAAACTTTGGTTGCTGTTTTTTGCCTAATGCGGAACTCGAATCCGGGGAAACCAAATGGTAATTAAGTTCAAATTCATTCGACTACGACTAACTCCTAAATCTGTTTTGTTTTTTTGTTTTGGTGGGTATGGTAGGGTTCAAAATGCCTACGCACTTACAGCGACCGTCGTCTACTGCATCAAATGTGTGGCCACTAAAACAATCCCTACTCTCCTTCTGGGGAGACACCTTTCCCGGGACTACTTTCTGTATTACTTCCTACATTTATATAAGTATTATTAACGGTCGCCGTCTGACCATGTACTGATATTTTCATTAGGGGTATAACATAATAATTTCAAAATCTATCGGAGTAGTCTCAGCTCTTGCAATGGTCAAAAGCCTTCACTTAATAGGTGAGTAATCTGTTTTTCTTTTTCAATGTAGGGCAAGATTTTTACATGAAACTCGTCACAATATGAACTGAAAGAAATCCAATGCTTGCCAATTTCGTTTAATCGATTAATTTGCATGGAAAATGTATGGCTGTAAATTTTGAATAGTGAATGTGACTAAAGTTCGTTCATTGACTTAAACTGACTTAAACAACTTAAAATTTCCATCACCGCTTCAGAAATTCGATGGTAATTTTTAATCAACATTCCAATCTCGCTCGTTCATAAATGTCATCATGAAAAGAATATAATCCTTGCACGACGTTGTAAAATAAATAATTGAAGCGTACACCCTTTCTGGGTGTTTGGCCGAGCTCCTCCTCCTTTTTGTGGTGGGCGTCTTGATGTTGTCCCACAAATGGAGGAACCTTAAGTTTTAAGCCAGCTCTGAACGGCAGATATTTTTTGTGAGGAACCTTTCCTGGCAGAAATACACTCGGAGGTTTGCCATTATGTACATGATGAGGGGCGACCGCAATTATAAAAAACTGTTTTTATCAATTTGCTGTTTCATGCGCGGAGATTTGAATCTACGCACTCCCGAATGGTAGTCACGCATCAACCTATTTGCCCATGGCTAGCGTGACATTGCTAGATTATAAAAAAGTGTAAGGATTGACAGATTGAAAACATCCACAACAAAGGCGTACTAATTTTAGAAAAATCGGACATTTTGAGTGACTGACGAATAATGAATAAGATGGTGAACGAATAAGATGGTGTGCCTGTCTATCAATAGATATGTATGTGGGGAAGTCGTCTTGATGAGTGCTCCGGTACATATTTTCACCTAGAGAGCCACTCTGGTCATGCGAATTGGAAATTTTTGGAAAAACTTCAAATAAAAAAATATTTGGAATATTGGGATACGTAGATCTCAAGGTAGGGCTTAGAATAATCTTAAGTAGATCGAGAAAGTTGTTCACTACTTTGCGGAAAAACCTTTATTGCTGTCACGTGAGATACTTTTTTTCAAAATTTATTGAATTTAAGAGAAATAAGTTCTTATAAAAGGAACCAAAACCATAATAATGAAGAGATGGACTTTTTTAAAAAGAGGGAAACAATTTTCTCAATTGTAAAGATGATTTCCTTTGAAATATTGGCATAGGAATATTAACCTCATAATATATATTTTTTTGATGTTTTAAATATAAAAATTTCTAATTAGATCTTTGGTCATAGTTAGCTGGGCTTCTCTTGCTCTCCGAGTGGCTTTCAATCTGGCAAATCTATTCTGTACGATTGTAACTAATATTTTAACAAACCTTTGACGGAGTCCCCATCGCGCGATTCATGCTGTGATTTTACATCTCCAGTGTGGAAGTCATTTACGCCATATTTAAAAGCATATTTTGGTGGAGCCTAGAATGCAACATAGTGAACAGTCATTAATGTTACGTATTAAGGTATCTGAGCTTATCATGGACATTATTATGAATATTATACATTAAACTGCATAAATAGATACATGTAGTTGAACTTACGTAATAGTCAACATGCTCTTCTTCATGTTCATATCCATGGTGTTCTTCGCCCAAAGAGACGCGATCGATTTGATGAAGACCTTCCAAATCATGACCACCTACTTCCTCATAGCCAGCATGCTGTTCCTCATAGTAGTGGCCGATTGGTGAAGCCATGGTAAGGCACAAAGCCGAAGCGAAAATCAAATACTGAAATTTAATGAATTTAGAAAACCTTTAAAAAACGTTACCAAAAAATCGTATAAAAGAAGGAAAGAAAAGGAGTATTCTCTAAAGTAATTTGACCGATAACCAGCAGAGTTTTAACTTGACTTCGTTGTGATAAAAATTGTGAACTATATAATGTTTACATTTAGTTCGAATTAGATGATTGCATGTGGCAGAATTTCGGCGTTGTCGAATGCCAAATCCGCCTCCTTTACAGAAACGAGACGGAAAGTTTAGTTAACAATAATAATTTGTAGTTCTTGAATATTTACAATTTCCAACCTTTTAGTAGCACGTTTGTACATAAAAGACCAGCAAACACCCTCATTTCATACTGAGTAAGATTAAATTGGGTTAAGTTGACAAATATCGGCAGGGAGTATTTGATTTTCTCCTCCTTCTCTTTATCAATATCCCTGCTATAGAACATTAGTGTCTAACTATTGCTCCAAACAATGGTTGTAAGAAGTCATGATTGAGCGATCGAGGTAGATTTGCTGGATTGCTCTGAATGGAATCCAGCACATCTGATTTTAAAGCGTAATACCGCATCTGCTGGTGATAGCAGAGGTTTATAATTCCCATGTATTTGCTTGTGGAAGAATAGGCGACAGGTGCAGCTCGTTTACATATCATTTGCTAGAGGTTTGCCAGAGCTTCTGCTCCGAACGATAAAAGAATTTTATTACAAATTTTTATATCAAAAATACACTCCGGCGCTTGCATTTGCCTTCCAAGCAGTGGCCGCTATTCGAAACACTGTTTCTATCATTTAATGTTGCATGCCCACAGTTCTTGATTTCCCGATACCTGTGCTTGCAAGTAATTACGAGATACTTTTTTTAATCATTGCCTTTTGATTTGGTGCTTGCTATTGCAGTTCTTTTTTGCAGTATTTTTTATATGGCAACACTGCAAACTATCATTCAACATAAATTCTTTTCATCATGTCAAAATCTTCGAAAAAGCTCACCGTAATGAGTCGCTGCCTGAATTGTAAAATACCTAAATAATTTAAAAGTAAATCCTTTATAATAGTGGGAACAAATAAAACTTTATTTCCGTTCCTTTAAAAAGCTTCACGTGCCTAGTTGCCCGTCTCTTGGGAACGATTTTTTTCATTAGAAAAGAAACCGCGAAAGAAATCGGTCAGATATTTCTTGTTTATACCTCAGTTAGTGAGGACAATTTTTTGCCTAATATATTATGCTAAACGTAAAAATTTTAATTTTTATTCATTTTCCTTCGTAAAATTCATGCAAATCATGATTAATTTTCATTCAATAATTTTTATAATTAAAATATTTTATTCGTGTTGAATGAACGCCAAACTATATTAGTTTAGTACTCGAATACTATATATTTTTCAGATACATAAGTGAAATGATTAATCTCATAATAGTTCATAAAATTGCTTAGTTATTAAAAGAAAATCTTCCTGCTGCGTTGACTTTAACATTCTAAATATTATATGTATATATATAACTTATTTTCTGAGTTAATTTCACTTTAAAGCATTTAAATGGTTAAAGGAGAGTAGTTTAACTTTTTAAAAGTATGTTAAGTACACTTCATAGCTCCTCAAGCGAGAAGATGTGTTAAATACGACCAGGGAAATTATATTCTGGCTCTTTTGAAAGAAATCTTACCTAACCTCAAAATATTAAAACCTAAATCTTACGTGTTTTCCATAGCGAATTAGGCTCTTTATTTATTAGATCATAATTTTGGCTTACGTTAATGCTTTTTAATAGCAATTAATTATGTTTAAATGAAGGTAAAACTTAGTTTATTTCAAATTTCAAATATCTTATTTGACAACAAACAAACATCAAACGGCGAAAGTCGCGATGGAATGTACTTTAGAACTAACTTTTACAAAATTTATTTTGTGTAACTTATGCCTTCGTATGTTCTGATCTAAAATTTCTAAACAAGATTATTTCATCTGCACTATTTCCAAAAACTAAGCGGTACGCCGAACTCCCCAGTTTTGAAGCTGTTCTGTCCCCAAATTGTATTACATATTTATTTATTTATTAAAGCATATAAGGAAGTGTCTCAAGTTCGAGCAGATTCGAAATTTCTAGACCCTGTACATGTTTTTCAAATTTTATTTAAAAATTTCAATATGTTTTCCCGTTTAACCACTTTGAACAGCTTTTTCCTGGCCTTTGGTAAAGGATATCTTTCGATTTAAAAAAAGGTAGAGTAATTTTTTCGAATGTATATTTGGCGCTTACACTCTTTTTTGGGTGTTTTTATAGTTTAAGTGGGTCGATAATTATTATTACGAACGTACGGAGAAACATTAAAATAAAAACTTAATGAAATGGATGCCGGCAAAGAAAACAGGTCTGTAAACATAATTCCAATGAAATTTTTGTTAAAAATTATTAATTAGGGATCCATTTTACAGAAAAAAGCGTGTGTTCATAAACGTTTTGTCCTCTTATTACTTATTATAAAATGTAATATCGAATTTCGCTTGCGTTTTGCTGCCATAATTTTTTGCAACCTCAGTAAACGTCGCATACGGATTTCCTCCAACTGTGTATTATTAGCAGCCAATTACGCAATTAAATTAGCTATTCCTTCTCCATGTATTTTCTTCACATCGTTAATAATAATTAAAGAAACCAAAATCACCGAAATATTCCACCAAAATAATTTCTATGAAGAAAAACCTCTCAATACAGTATTGACAGCTGATTGTCAATTTTGCAGGTAATCCGCCATATGTGAACGGGTAGATTAATTTGGTGGATTTATAGGTGATGCATATATGAACGTATTATTACGCACATTTTTTTCTTTTAATATTTAAAGGTTAGTTCAGTGTAGAGATTTGAAAAAAAAATATTATTTATTTTGGTTGCTTAAAAGATTTCTAGTACCTTAAAAAGGACATACTCAAAGGATCAAGCACGGAAGCAAAAATAAAACTTTTTCATTATTTTTCTTTTTGTATGTCTTATTGATAATTAAATAAAACTATTTCCACAGTGAAATATTTTTTTTCAACGCTTTATTAATTCATGCAGTAAAGGGTTGCAAATGGGCTTTCCGTACTTCGAAGCTATTTGTAAGAAGCATACTCGAAAAAAAAATTCTTTTGGTTCATTTCGTAAAAAATCGCCATTAGATCCCTACACGTCTGCAAGTCAGGCTAAATCGAAAAAAATACAATACTTTGGAAAAAAATACGTTATTTCACTGTCCCACTGAAAACAATTTCTTCTTACTTATTCCACCTGAACAGGGGCCTAAAAATTTGAATAATCATATTTTCTTTTTTGTTATTCAAATATGGACAAATTTTTAGAATTCCAAGGTTTTCAAATTCTTCTTAGTAAACAATTACTATGCACAGAATATTGGTTTTAATTTTCAATGCAAAGAGGTTTCGATTTCATGAAAGGTCTTTAACTTTGGGCACTATGATATAATATCTATAATCAGCTAACATATTATTTTTTTATTGAAGCACCAACACTAACAGGTGCCGTTGAGGTTTTTCGAAGTAAACACTAATACATTTTTTGCGGAAGCTTATTCACACATCTTCATTATATGATGTCACATTTTTAAGTGTGGCACACAGAATATAAAGTCCTTTTTGCTTTGCGAAACATCCTGAGAGCTTATTGCTTTATTTTAACACATACATACAGGCATATTCTGTATTCTATATGTTTGTAGAGTCACTTAAATCCTTCGTAAATCGTTTATAAGATTTTCAGCATTGCTCACCTTAAGTGCCATTTCAAATTAGTTCTTTTTTTTTAAATAAACTTTATGATATGTAAATTTTTTGTTGAATTTTATATACCAAATGGGTATTTGTTATATGTATATTATTTGTTATTTGAAATATTTTTTAGTAAAAAACGAGATCACTACTTTGTGCTGATCGAATTGAACGTTGCCACTTTTCACCACTGAATAATGCCAAAGCTACGAAAACGTGGTGCTTTTATATATTTAGGAAGAAAGTGCCGCATGCAGTGAGCCACCAATATGCAACAGCAACAACCAGCAACGACAAAGTTGCAGTTTAAAGCAACATATTGCAACAATAGTGCCAACTTTGTAATAGTGGCAACAACAATTGTAAGTAAGAGAGGAAGAAAAAGAGAACAAAGCAAAATGTGCAGTGGAAATCACTTAGAAAATCAGACAAAAATACCACAAGAGAGGACATGATTGCTATGGCAGGCTTGCATAAAAGCCAAAGTGTGTGTGTGAATACAATAACTGTAAACAAAGCGGTAAATGAACAATACAAGTTGAAAAAGTATAACAGCTGGAACTCACTAGAGCTGCAACAAAAAACAAACAAAATCGTAAATGCGAAATATTGCCAAAAACGGTAGGAAATTTAATTAGTGTTTATATTTACTACAACAACTATAAAACGCTAGCCGCTAGTATGCCTTCACACATACAAGTGCCCACTTGCACATTTGCTTATGGGTTGCTGCTACTTTGCGTTTGGGCAGCAATAAAACAAAATTTTAGTATAGCAAAGAGTTAATTTTTGTTGACATTAAATTTATCTATGTCAACGAGCACATAATTTTAAATACATAAATCCCATTGTTAGTCTTTATTTTGTTACTCATAAAACAGGAGTACATACATACATATGTTTCGAATGCTTGCGTAATTTCAATTGGATCGGTAAGGCACATACATACATATTTAAAATCTCATAAATAGCGGATCTCCAACAAATAAAGAAGGCTAAATTCGGTCCAAATCAAACTTTATGTACCCACGCACATTTTAATAAAATTTTATTTGGGCTGCCTGTTGATTTTTGGAATCAAGCAGACTCATAGACAGCTAGATATCAGGTGGACGGGCGGACGAACTCAATAATATTTATATAGGATCGAAGTGAAAAAAAAATGTAAAGTTTTACTAGCGGCGTATTTACATATTTTCAGAGGTTCAATATTTGTACCGAAGTTGCGCAATTTTGCATCATCTGTAACAGATATCACGTTATTTTTATTTTTTATTTATAATAATAAAAGTTATACAGCAGGTAAGCGTGGTTATTGACCGATTTCGCCCATTTCAATTGCCAAACTGCTTATCAAGTTTTACTAAAATATGTATATTAATTTTTGCTCGAGGTATCGTGCGTATGGTTCACCCATTTCATTTTGATATTTATTTATGTGTCTATAGATATTTATTTCGATTCCTTCATGCTGTCACATACTACCGTTGCCTTTTATTATACATATAACTAAACTCTTATTTGAACTAGAAATAACAGATCTTTAGTATTCTGACCTTCACAAGAAACTTTAGGTTTTGTAGAAAATCTGTGGAAAATGTAATTAGTCATCGCTCTTCATATCCGAGTATATCCTTTTTCATCCATATGTCTTTAAGATAGGAACAGGAGAGCTGCATCATTGCGTACCAAGGGCCGGTATTTCATCTACATGGCAGTTATAGATTGGAAGTATTATAGTAGTGTATTTCAAGGCGGCCGCCTTAGCCGAATGAGTTGGTGCGTAACTAACATTCGGAATTCAGGGAGAACGTAGGTTCGAATCTCGGCGAAAGACCAAAATGAAAAAAATTTCTTTCTAATAGCGGTCGCCCCTAGGCAGGCAATGTCAAACCTCCGAGTGTATTTCTGCCATGAAAAAGCTCCTCATAAAAATATCTGCTGTTCGGAGTCGGCTTGAAACTGTAGGTCCCTCCATTTGTGGAATAATATCAAGACGCACACCACAAATAGGAGGAGCAGCTCGGCCAAACATCCAAAAGGAGTGTTTGCGCCAATTATAGTATATATACTTGTAAATATATTCCAAATAGTGGCCATATAAAGAGTTCAATATTTAATTAAGGTTTACTAAGTGCTAATAGTCGGAGAAATTCTTGATTGTGTGATTTTATAAATAATGTTTTATCGATGACCAAGGGTCAATTTCACTCTTTTAAAATCACAAATTTCTATCGAACCTATCTTTTTTGTGCTTTCCAACGAAACGATGCCAGTTCTTTACTTATAACTTAGCATTTAGAAAAGGTTTCTACTGATATGGTTGTTCATAATAGGTAAAACTAGTTTATGTTGAACTTTTTGAAAAAAAGTGCGGAATAGCGGTTCTTCATCTCTGAAAAAGTAAAAGAGTTGGTGTGGCTCGTCCGCATGAGGCCGTTGACGTCTATCGGCCTTCGGTACACGATCACGCTCAAGACCATATCCCTCAATTAATATGTAGATGTATTGGCTATATTCGTGTGTAATAATTTTTAAATAAGATCCACGCACTTGGATATTATATGCAAACCTTTCGGGGTAGTAATGGAAATCCAATCCAAAATTTGTATGTGAAAACAAAATTTACTTTTCCGTATGGAGTTATCACCCATATGTAAAATTTTTAGTTATGGGCTTATTTCATTTCGCCCATGGAAATAAAGGCATATGTTGTTGTTTCTGATGGCTTTATTGCACTGCGCATTCTTGATTCTCCTCTCGATCGCTTTCAAACACTTCCATATTATGCTGCTATGGGTAGTGATCACAGTAGCTTTAGAAGAAATGATATGAGGAATAAAATATCAGCACAAGTCTGTCATTGCCCGAACACTGACCGATAGTTATGCTATTTCGCTTCAAGTCCATGCCGTAGTAGCAATTTGGAAAATGATGTGGTGATATGCGAAGCTAGCATTCAAATATTATCTACTTATACTTATCTGTATCTACAAGCGATACCAAGATTCTACAAAGAACATATTATTGCGAGTATGTACGTATGCACGCTTTTATGTATAGGGTTTTTCAGTAAGAGCGCTTCAACTTTTGAACTTTTTTGAATAAAACACAAACGGTTTGACTTTTTTAACTAATTTTTTTTTATTATCGAGTTTGAACATATACATTTAAGTATGAAATTCGATTTATTTTGCATGACCACCGCGTGCACGTTTTACGAAGTCCAATCGTTGATCCCAATTTTCGACCACTCTTTTGCATAAATCGGCCGAAATTCCAGCAATTTCGCGTTCAATATTGGCTCTGACCAATGACTTCACATAACCCCAAAACGGGACGGCTCTTAAAGTAGCAGCAACAGAACGATTATTTTCATAAAAAATTTGCACGATTGCAATCGTTGCTCAAGTGTGTAGCATTCCATGATGAAATTTATACTAATGAAGTTTACAAATGGCAAGCGAAAAATAAAAAATATTGCGTCGTTCGCCCTCCCTATCGGAAAAAAGTTGAAGCGCACCTATTGAACAACCCATTATATGCTTCAATTTTGAAAAGGTCACCTGAAAAGCTATTTAAGTTTCCTTCCAAAATTGCACTTTCTCTGTCTCATTAACTTTCGTTCTCCTATTTTTTGATAGTTTGCATCGGGCAATAACTTTGCTAATCAATTGATCGATTTCTGTTGTACGAATTATTGAATTGTTCTATGTTAAATAATAACTTCAAAGAGCCTCACAAAAGTACTCCAAAATCATAAAAATTATACAGTCTCACCTCAAGCCATATTCACACACTTTTAGGAACAAAAAATTACAGAGCATGGCTATACACTGGCTCCAACTGTGTTTCAATTTTGAAAAAGGAGCCAAAAATCTGCATGTGTTTATGAGTCAGCGGTGGATTCGTATCTCTTCAGTTGCGACTATTTCAACTAGTCGGACAGACTACGGGACTGCCTAAGCAGTGAATAAAATATTAGATTGACGTTGGGGGCATGTAAATCGGACGTCCTGCGCCAAATCTTGGACAAAGTCGGCACATGTGCCAACTTCTTGCGATAGAGGTAGAACCAGCTATCATAAACAACAGCAGTTATTTTAGAAGCTGATGCTTTTGACTGATGAATGCAGTTTACGGTAACTTTGATTTCATTTTATTATATGTCAAACCTGGCGCCACTAATAGAAAGAAGTATTAATATTATATTATTATTATTTTTTTTTACTTCACAACTTTTCTATAGGAAATCTCAAATTTGAGCCCAATCATCGTTTCAGAAAGCAACAATTTAACACACAACAACCACAACCAGAACACCATAATATGCACATGCATACATAAAAACTTAAAAAGAGCATTGGTGCACTTCCAAGTGCAATTCGCAAGCATTTACCTACACCCATATGTATGTACCATATGTGTAACAAGCGCTTTGCCGCTGCATTTTAATCGCTTTTGCTTTCCGATATTTGGCTTAAAATTGATCACCTGTTGTTCAGGCTGTTGGCGTTACCGCCACTTTTGTCATTATTGCCACAGTTACACGCCAGACACTTACAGTTACATACATATCAGCTGCTGTATGTTGTTGGTGGCCGATTAAGGTATTTAATTGTTGCTGGTTTTATGGTTTTCCTCCGTCTTTCTAGGTGGTTAGACAGTAAAGTGAGCTTGCGAAATTCACACGGTAACAACCAACAAACGTGCCACATGAGTGCTTCGCTCTATTTGCGACGCGTGCCTAGTTATAGGAGTACATCGTTTTTACTCCCCCCATCTGCTAAAACTGAATGGCTTGCCATTCATAAGCTTGTATACATATAGGATATACTAGCAATAATACGTTCTTTGTAAACTCTTTGTGTCGTTTGTCATAATTTTACAACCACCTGGAGTAACCAATGAAAATAATTAAGCTTTCATAAGTTTGTTTTTGTGAAAACAATTGACTAAAGCAAATGATTTTTTTAATTAATTTTTAGTGATTTTATATATCATAAATTTTTGGTATAGACTTTTATTTGTTACAAAGAGGCCTTGTAAGCGAAGTTTCGAAAATTTACCTAACCTTTTACTTAGTTTCTTTTAATGTAAACAACACAAAATAAGACAGGTGAATTTGTTTGAACGGTAAAACCGAACTTCAGTAGAGAGTAGTGCATATTGCCCTAGTTGAGGAGCACAAATAAGTTTATGACAATTTTTACATTAATCAGTTCATTCAATTTTGTTTAACAAAATATTTACTCATAACAAGGAATCGATGCAACGAACAAATATTTAAACAACTTATAACTCATAAGAGGAAATTGGAAGTTGGCAAAACCATCCTTAGGCATACATAGATATCACCTTGATCAAAAAGTTTCATGAGCTAGGTTACGCTCTAAGTCAACTGATTTGGTTTTCCATATCTGTGATTAACATTTCTACCAAAATTGTATTGCCATTTCTTAGGCAAAAGTTAGGCCGTCTTGGGTAAATCGACGGAAAATTTGATCAGTAACAACAAATTAACCATCAGTGAGCTGGCCTCTGTCACACTGAACATGATCGAAGCCAAAAAAAACCACTACGTAGAAAGCGTTTTAACAGCCGAAAGGAAGTAATGGAAAATCGAAGACTGTTTTGATGGCTAAACCGAAAATAGAAATGTATCGAGAGCCGTTGCAGTTGATGGGGAGTACTTTGAAGGCGATTATATCACTCTTCAGGAATAAACTTATACTTTGAATTTTCCGAACACATTCCGGGAACTTCTTGAGCAAGGAATTCGAAATTTATTAGACAATCGCTTTGGGTACAAGGCTTTGGGCTCAAATTGCTCTCGAATAGAGCACAGAAGGGCCAATGAAGTGGGTACTCAGAAGTTTGAATATAAGGCTTATAATAACAAAGCATTGATTTAAAATATTTCACTTATGAAGTTTAGTGTGGAGCACATTCAGCCAAATTTTTATCCGGAATCGGATTTCAAAGAACTTCGGTATCGTGTGGGTTTTCAAAATTAAGACGTAAGTGAAATTGTTTTAGGTTCATCATTTATAACAAATGTGAGTACTTTTGCGTAGTAATTAGCTGATAAAGAGCAATATTATGTAAGTACCAAGTTTGATTGAAATATTGCAATTTTTGATGGGCATGCATGGATAAATTCTGCAGTGTTCCTTTTTTAACACACTTTTATTACCTCGGGTTGTATGTATGTATGTATGTATGTAACGGAATCTTTGAGCTTAATTTTCACTGGCTTCTAAAAATCTGATCGACTTGGAATTTTGCACACCTATCAAAGACCGATGACAATGCAATAATTTGATACAATTTTTCCATTATCCTT